>JZKD02S0359447.1:303831-326756 GCA_000966675.3 Picea glauca | reverse complement strand
TATATATATATATATATATATATATATATATATATATATATATATATATATATATATATACTACTCAACATTATTATTCTCGACGTAGTTGGTTCATTATCTTCCAATTTATGTCTCTTTTATTTAAACTATTTTTTCACATAGTCATAGAAAACATTAATTAATTAATTAATTATATATGGATTTCTTATATTTTGAATCTTTTTACACCATATTCAAACTAGTTGTGAAAATACCTCTAATCTCCCTTAAATTTAATAAAGCATTATTTTTCAAGATATACATTGTCACCAAACAATCATGACACACCATCATTACACTAAGTATTGAATTTTGTCATCCTTAATATTTAAATTGAATAGCAATATAGAAATTCCAAAGTTGTTCCTACACTTATAAAAACAAATTAAATCCCAAAATTAAACACGTAACATTAAAATATTCCATCATATACTTCTTCAAAAACCAAATTAGTGAACATGTCAACCAAGTATTGGAAAAAAATACCATTTCTATCATCACCTACAATGACTAATTACACTTGAAATATTTCAAGGTTTAAAAAAAAAATGTTAGTTACAAATAACACAACATATACCATACTATACCTATGAAACTATTGTACAACATCATTATACTTAAATATGTTAAATTTCAGATCCATTGTGTAAAAATCAAAGTAATAAGATTGATCTGAATGAGAGTCATGTAACATGAATAAGAAGATGAGATGAGAAGTCATGTTGATAAGTTAAATTATTTAATTAATATATTTATTTTTATACTATTATAATTATTTATTTATAATTTTATTTAAAAAAATCAATTTTAAATAATGTACTTAATTTTCAATATATAATTTTTTATTATAATATTAATCATAATAATTTTAAAATATATAATAGGAAAAAATGAATATCAAAGTAAAATATTATGCATGTTATACAACATAATCACCTGTTATAATGTTTACATGCTATACAATGCATTCACCTAACAAAAGTAAAAATGTAATCACCTTATACAACAGAATCACCTCTTATAATGTTTACATATGTTATAATGCATTCACCTAACAAATGTAAAATGTAAAATATGACATGTGGTTTATTATATATATGGTTACGTATTATATAAAATCATATATTATATAATAAATTAACTATTTGTTTATATTTTTATTTTAATGGTATATAATGTGAATTTTGAAATATAAAATGTAAAAGATGACATTTTATGAGGGTGATGCATGTGATTATGCAACATGTAATTAAATAATGTATTTTATAATAAAAATTAATTAAATCATATACTTTATAATAAAAATTAATGGAAATAAAATATAAAACATATAATTAAATTTATTGTAATAAAGTGTAACGCATTAGTTAAATGTTATATTTAAACCGTGAGACAAAAGCACCAATAGACTTTTTAATACTAAAATGAATCCACGATTACAGAAAACCAATGATACTTAAATAGAGGAAAGATTCAACTTGAAGTGATCGAGAAAAGCGATTCAATGCCATATATAGAGATGCAAAATATTGCAACTCGTAAATGAATGAAAGGTTGCGGATGTTTATGCACCATACAATAAAAGCGTTGGATTAAAACAATACGAAATACTTTTAAGATAGTTACAGCTATACCGACAAACGCACCTGGGAACATTTTTTTAATTCCGAAATGAATACCAGGTACCTATGAAAATTCTTCAAGATACCTATAATTCAAATAGACGAAAGATACCATTGAGAGAGAAGCCCAAAGCTTCGTTGGCTTATGCGGTCAACGACAAAAGCAAAGGCAGTGACACTTTCTGAGTACTAAATAAATACGATATTGTGTGTTTGACAGTTGCCAGGTAACGATGAAATGAAAGGTAAAGATCATCTACTTTGGGAATTAATGTTCCATCTACTTGTCATTGAAACTTGTGTGTTCCGCGTGTGTTCTGAGCAATCATAATGCCAATCTATTTCCATCCATTCCAACAAATCTAAGCGAGCGGTGAGTATTGTGTGGTTCACGGAGGCCACTTTTGAAAATAAATGAAATACCATCTCTTCCGGAAGTAATGTTGAATTTTTTTTGGCATTGGAACTTTAAAGATGTAAATCAATTATAATATGAGTAATTTACAAATAAATTTATTTGTTCATGTTTTAAAGATAATTGTATTATTGTAAGGGTATATAATTGCATTACTTTTAAAGTATTTTCCAAGTTACATAGACCTTTTTGGTATTTTGATTCCAATGTAAAACAAGTGGAATTGCTGAGCAACATGTCCCTCCCATGAAGGCAGAAAAGTCATGAAAACAGTATAAATAAATAAAAACAGTTTATGACATATAGTTTTGTATAAATAAAAAAACGAATAAGCCCTATCATGTGGAAATTAGTCACTTTGAATAAAAATTCCAAAGTGAGTAGGAATTTACTTCTCATCCTTATTATACGATTCACCGTTGAATTCATGACTCTTTATTCCGGTTGATCATAATGTTTTTTCCTAAGGGTAATTAAGAGAGAATATCGTAATGTGAGAATGAGACGTGATTCCATGAGGTGATTTGGATGGTTTTTCTGAGACGCTAATCCTTGCAATTCCTAGTAGTTTATTCATATTGATGACTTAATCATGCCTCGATAATGAATAGAGACAAGGTGGTATGTTGACTATACAATATCTCTTGGTTGGACTGAATGATGCTTTCCTTAGTTGATAAGGATATCTCGTATATAGAGATAGCTGCTACTATTTGCTATAGAAATGGTACTATCTCCCCGTCATAGTAGGTGTTTTGGTGAGACTAATGCATGTAATTTCATGATTGGATGAGGTTCCCCTATTGTTCATGCTTGAGAATGAGGTGTACGTTCCTTCTGAATCGTCCCATAATTGAGTGGAGTAGACTAATGGGTGTACATAAAGTAGTTTTAGTGGTGAAAGTGGGTTCCAGTGTTCTCCTCAATAGTAACAAGTCTATCTCATACATAGACAGATGATCTCCTGCTGAATTCTTGTACCTCTGAATCACTCACCATCTCATTGCCACTTGCACTTATTGATAAATAATAGAATTAAAGTTTTGAAAAATAGATTTTTAAAATAATGTTATTTAATAATTGTTTTATGATACGGGGGATTAATAATTGTTTTATAACATCGGGGATTGTGGTTGCAAACAAAAGAGTGTAACTTATTTTCTCAGCGCTTACACGTTTTAGTGGTTGTGATCTACATGCAACACACCTAACACCTACTAGCTTCGCTTTACTAGTCTGGTTGTCTCCCTGTGGGAACACGTTCACTTTACTAGTCTCGTTTTCTTCCCGTGCGAATAAATTTTAGTTAGAACAAGTTATTGCATGGCATGTTGCAACCTTTGCTAGGAAAACCACTTAGGAAATTATTGTAAATGTGTTGAACCTACACATAATAGATCTAGCTAAACAATAATACACACATTTGCAGAGAGAATAGAAGAAAGAAGAAGCAAGAGAGGAAGAATGGAAGAATTCTCATTAATCGTATTCCACACATAAAGAGTGAATAATTTACAATATATATAGGACACATGAGTAAATAATGAACCACAGTGGTGTTCTAGAGTGATCTGGACACACACCAATAGTTACAGGAGTGAACTTCCACCTAGTCTAGCCTCTCAGACAGTTACGAGAGTGAACTGCCACCTAGCTGAGTTAACTAGTCAACTAATCTATAGTTAACTGACTGAACAAAGAGTAGTGAGTTGGTGATGATCTCAATGTTACATGGTGACAAAACCAATGCAACATCTAAACTCAACTCAACTAGTCAAACTGAAGTGTCAACTGAAAGAGAATACTCTCCAGGTGGAATATTCTCTCCTAAAATATAGGAGACTCGATAATGACTAATTATTACTAATAAACGAGGAAAACCTTAGGAAAAATAAATCCTAGGTGTGTGTGAAGTAACTCTAACACCCCCCCCCTAAACATCACTATGGTGAAAATAAAGAATGGGTTCCGACTACGAGGCCATGTTAGGTACCCAAATACAAAAGATACACCAAAATAAACGAGGAAAGAGGGAAACCCTTCCCCCCCACCCCTCAAGTTACAATGCATAAAAAAATAAAATGAGAAGGAACAAAAAAACAGGTGCTAAGAAACCCTGTCCTTCACTCCAACAAGACTTCGCAGTTGTGCAAGTTTGTTCTTGATGAAGATTTTGTTGAAGATGTAGATGTCTGCACGGATCTGATGAAGTATATGCACCATTGATATGTCCATACATATCCACTTTCTCTTCTTGTAATGAAGAAGATCCAAGTAAAATTTGGATGAAACTTAGAAAACCGTGAGACCGTTTTCAGAAAAATGTTTAAATTTTGTTGATTTTAAAATGATCATATTTTCACTTTTAGGACTCTGTTTTGGACGATTTGTTTTTTGAAATTGGATATTTTTCCGAGAGGAATTCAAATATCCAACTTGTTTCTGCAAATTTTTCTCAGAAAATATCAAAATGGCATTTGATGTGCGTGGCTCCTTTTCTGACTCCTGAGATGCATGCATAGTGCATTCAAAAGTGTCTGCATGTGACTCCTGAGATGCATGCCATATAACCACATGAATTTCAGAAAATAAATCTGAAATGGTTTAGACATCATCTTCAATTAATGGAATAAAAATTTCTACAAATACTTTTGTAGAAGACTCTTCCTAATAAGAGGGTTGATCTTCTGATTCCTTCTCTTTTGGCTCTATCTATTTGACCTCCTTCATGAAATCTTCACAACATTATTTATTCCCAAATAGAACCTCCAATCTGGTCCATAACTCATTTGGAGTTGATCCTTGTGATTCTTCATATACTTGATGGAAAAGTTCGGGAGAAACAAACATGCCGATACTTCCTATGGTCATATCTTGTCTATTGAGAAAGTCATTTTTCTCATCGACAGAATCCGGCTCTACTTCAATTTCCATGGTTATTTGGTATAAGGCTTTGCATCTCAGCAGAAGAAAAAATTTTTACTTCCATTCCAAACAGTTGTGAGGTGTGAGAAGTATTTCTGGCGAATAATCCATCTTTTTGTTGTCTTCAATATTTTGTACCTGCAAAAAATTTTGGTGTAAATTTTGCTTAGCAGTCTGTCAGCTCTGATACCATGTAAATGTGTTGAACCTGCATAGAATAGATCTATCCAAACAATAATACACACATTTGCAGAGAGAATATAAGAAAGAAGAAGCAAGAGAGAAAGAATGGAAGAATTCTCATTAACCGTATTCCACACTCAAAGAGTGAATACTTTACAATAGATATAGGACACATGAGTAAATAATGAGCCATAGTGGTGTTGTAGAGTGATCTGGACACAAACCATCATTTACGGGAGTGAATTTCCACCTAGTCTAGTCTCTCAGGCAGTTACGGGAGTGAACTGCTACCTACTGAGTTAACTAGTCAACTAGTCTTCAGTTAACTAACTGAAAAAAGAGTAGTGAGTTGGTGATGATCCCAATGTTGCATGGTGACAAAACCAATGCAACATCTAAAATCAACTCAACTAGTCAAACTGAAGTGTCAACTGAAAGAGAATATTCTCCAGGTGGAATATTCTCTCCTAAAATATAGGAGACTAGATAATGACTAATTATGACTAATAAACAAGGAAAAACCTTAGGAAAAATAAGTCCTAGGTGTCTGTGAATTAAATCCAATAGTTATATGGGTTCAGAGAGGCTATTTCAATACTTTTTCCATATATCAAGCGATCAAGATGAAGAGAGGGTAGGGTTTGGGGAGCATGATTAAAAAAAGAACAAGTTTCTGCTAGTTCCAGTTGGACCGTCGACAATCGTGAGCATGGATTTCATCCTGCAAGCGTGAGCATGAATTTCATCCGACAAGAGTGATCATGAATTTTATCTTGCCTCACCTAATGTAAGGGGATTTTCAAGCATCATTGTGGGGCTTACTGGTTTTGGAAGAATGCCATATTCATTGCATATAAACAAATGTGCAAGGTCTAGAAGATGAGTAATATTGAAAGCATGTGGTGAAGAATTTGTGCTTGTTGACATACATTGATTTGGTTGATAATACAACACTGCCAACATAACGCAACGAACTCACCGATTAAAAATTGGTGTTTTGACCAGTGTGAGAGGGATAACCTGCATTAAATGGGTCTCAGGGTAAGGGGAGCGAGAAAAACATGGTCTGAGAGGGATGGATGGATTTTACTTCTTAGTGAGCTTTCTGAATTAAATATTCTTGATGATCATCAATAGAGTATCATTGTGGAAATCCCAGATAGAGACGCCCTTGCTTTCAAATAGGGATACTCCTTTGGCCTAGAAATTTTATGTACGTAAAATGCCCAGATAGAGCCACCCTTGCTTTTAGATAGAGATACTCCTTTGGCCCAGAAATTTTATGTGCATAAAATGATGGAGGATTTAAGGTATTAGTGGATGATTGACTCATCTCCAAAGAGGATATTAAAGGTAAGTTTTGAAATTATAAGCACAGTTTGGATGTTGGATTAATTTTTGGCTTACATTTAACTTTCTACAACTTGTTAATTCATAAAATAGTGTCAATCTTACAGATACTATATATTTAAGATAATTTTTTTCATTGCTTATTCAAGTTCATCATACGTTTTTCAAAAAAAGGAAAACATAGCACAATCAATTGACATTATTGCATGCCTATCATCCTCTCTGGTCGCACACTAAGGACATACTAGACTTAACGGATAAGTTGAAGTGGAGTCGAGTTTAACAAAGTCCAACACCCTCTTCTCATGAAGTTTGTCTAGTAGAAGATGATGTATAAACTGTGCATGGCTTAATGTTTTATATAACGAAGGATTTTGTAACTCGTCCATGAGATCTGGTGCAGGACCAATTTCTACATAATATGATGGACTGTAAAAAGAAACAATGGATAATCGTTCCCTCTCTTTGTTTGTTAATACCATGTGAATGATACTTTTGTATTTTCCATTGCTCATGACCTGCACATGCATTCCAATAAAATGTTATATTATTCAAACAAAAATTTCGTATGATACATTTCTAGGAATGCATGGAAACCATGTACAATAAAAAATAATCATGGTTACCTCCACTATGTCTCCAATGTTGACAATAAATGCATTGGTTATTGGATTTACAAAAATCCACGAGTCTTCCTTCTTAATGTTTAAACCTTCTATATCAGAATCTTGCACTAGTAAGGTGATTCCTCCAGCATCGGAATGGGGATGGATACCAAGAACAAGTTCAGGCTGTGGACAGGGCAGGTAATAGTTTAGCCACAATGACAGAGAACTGTCTTCACAAAAACTATCATTGAAGCCCAACCGAAGAAAGAAAAGTTGAAGAAAGAAAAGCCACAAGTGAGGAGGAAATAGAGGGTTGGCCATGCTTGCCTCATATAGAGGGTTGTCTATGCTTGCCTCATGGACAAGTCTGTGTCATGCCGTCTTTTTGTCATGCAAATAAAAATGGATGCGTGTAAGAAAAATGAATGCCATAAATATGGGATATGGGATAAATGCATTTGAGAAAACTTAAACATCTAATGTTATGAACTAATGTTAGACACCAAGTCTAGCATTAGTTCATTTAAAGTTGAATTTCCTTAAATTATGAAAAAATTGTCCTAAGCTGGCCTCGATATGAGGCCAGATAAGACCTCAAACTGTAAACTTAGGATAAAAAATAAAATGCAGATTCAAAAATTTATAAATTTTCCCAAACTTTATGCTAAAACAATGAAAGTTTATTGGTTTCCGTGCAAGATTAATACAAAAGTGAAAAATCGATTACTATAGTCCCTACAGCCCAAAGGGCAGGGTCTAATAACATAGAAAATCCTAAATAAAGGTTTTCTATGTTCTCAATTTGAATTTTAATATCTCTTACAAAACATAGACCAGATTGTATTGAAATACATAAAAGATTTCATATTTCATATTAAATGCCAATCATCACCCTGTTAAAAACAAAGAATTAAAGAATGTTGAATTTCAATCACCTTGTTTGAAAATATTTAAAATGACAGTTAAAAGAAAAGTAATTTAATATTTAAAAATTGATTATTAAAAAAAATCTCACCTTTGCAGAAAAAACCCAATTAATCTCTTTCTATTGTTCTTTTCAATTATTCTCTTTCTATTGTTTTTTTCATTAGTTCATTTCAAATTCACCCATATAAACTTCAATGTGAAACAATTATTTCTTCAACCACACCCTAGTCCACTTAATTACTTCTTCAAACACACCCCAAGTTTACTCAAAGGCCACTACGAATGATTATTCTGAACTCTTAGCTCGCTCTACACAAACACCCAACTCTTACCTCTATAAACACCAAACTCTTACCTCTACAAACAACCACTCATTCAATAAGTACTAGTTGGCATTCTCATGGATGTATTATGTTGGCAATTAAGTACATGCTACCATCCTCATCTCATCGTCAATTATCATAGTTATCATACTTTTTGGTTTTCTTGGTCTTTTAAATAAGAAAACATTTTATTTAAAAGAACAAAATTGTGTTGATTTAAAAATTAAAATGAGTTGATTGGGTAAAATTGTCTCTTTTGGGAGAGTTTCCACAACTTTCTAAGAACGCGAACTAGTAGGGTTCACAGTTTAGCGAGTTGTTAGGTTCCGTAGCTATGTCTGCCAATGTGGACAGCCTATTGTGTTTGTGACAAGATGGAAGATCTGGTTGATCTCACTTGGGTAGATGAGGATGATTTGTGGGTCAATGAAGGTATTTTTTTGGTGGATGAAACATATAGGTTGATGTATGACTGCCTACGTCAAGTGTCAATTGAAACGACGACAAATTCCCTGCATTCAATTCAGTTTGTAGAGACTACACGATAGGTGCCCCTACATTGAGTTTAGTCTGCAGAGCCTACATGGCAGGTGGCCCATGTTGATGGTAGAGGCAGCACACCTGGATCCTATCACGTGATAAACAAGTGCCTAGATGAGGGTTGTTGCATGAGAGGAATCTCTCGAGAAGGATGAACTCATGTTTAATCCATTTCCACCCCTAAACCCTGTTCTCATGTTTTTTGGTTGAAATTTCCCATGCACAGCTCTCCACTCTGTGTAGGTGGTGCTGGTGGCAATAGGGATACTAGTTTCTCTTCTCATTTGAGCCACAAAAAAAAGAGCTAGAAAGTGTTAGAGTCTAAACCTAGTTGTATTCTCGGTAAGGATATTGCTATGGACATGGTTGCTAGTTCATCAAAAAAAGAGTTAGTAGGTAAATTTTTTTATATTAGGATGAAAACGATTCAACTGGAAGAATGGATTTTATGCTTCTGGAAGCCTCTCGTAGGTTACTATCCTATATTTAACCTTCTCTTTAACCGTTGGATGGTATTTCACTTTCTATCCAAGAGCGATCTTATGAGAATTTTGGGTTCTCCTTGGACTATTGGTAGAGATATTTTAATGTTAAAAGGATGGTTTCCATGTTTCAAACCACTCACAAAAATCTTCTCTAAAAGATGTTTTTGGATGTTTCCTCTCGACTTTCCTATCAAGTTATGCTCTGTAAGAATCTTCGAAGCAATTGCTAAATTGATTGGAAAATTTCTTTTATTTGACGAACATTCACTCCGCTAGAGTAATAAAAGGCTCACTTGGGTGTTGATTGAATTAGACCTAGACATAGGTTTACCAGATGCTATTTACATATCCATTGGGGATACACACATTTGACAATATATTTATTTATGGAGGGAACCTTTCCGTTGCCATTCCTACTGGAAAACGGGTCACCTTAAAGCGATGTGTCCAGACCCGAAGAAGCACAGACTTGTCACTGGAAAACCTTTGACAACATTAGACCAAGATGATGTTTCTAGTTTTGGGCCTTTCGACAGTGGATCCTTCTTAGGTAATATGCATTTCTTCTTTCCTTGCTTATTTAATAAACTCTCCTCCAATGAGCTTATTTATTTAAAAAACAATGAAAGTTGGGTGCTTGAAATCTTCAGAGACTTTTGGGATCTACTTATGAAAAAGTTCAAATATTTGGGTGACTATCCTGGTCTAAAGTCTATGGATTAATACTATGTAAAACACTCATTGTGATCTCCTGGGGATACTCAACCTCTCCCTCCCACAGTTTCTATTTCCACTTATGAGATCCCTACTAGAACTTTTGGGACTGAGAATTTAAATGCGAAAGGGATGGGAATGTTATTAAGCAGATTTTCTATCTCTCTTCCTCCTCCTGAAGTTACAGAATTCCCCAGGGACCCCATTGGTGGTGTTTGTTTTGACTTGGATTGTCTCGTTCTTACTTCACAAGGTGATATATGTCCCATAGTGTGTCTGTTAAATGACTCACTAAACATTATTTCCAAGGGTACAGTGTCTTTATCTCCCTCACTACTTTCCATCTCCAACTTCTCAACTAAGCCTCCCCACACTTCAAACTGCTCCAATGTGACCATCAGGAAAAGGCCAGACCCTTCAACCCTAAGAAACCCCCTGGGGCCAATGAAGGTGGTTTGGAACATTTAAGAGCATTGTCCCCTGTTATTCTAGATCCTTACTGTTCATTGCATCCAATCCTCCTTGATTCCTTAAACCCTATTCCAGATAGGGTACCCCTCCCAACCCTTAGAGAAAGCTAACCAACTTCTAACATTCAATCATGATTATTCTATATTTTAATCTTCGTGGGTTTGGGGGACCCCTAAAATTTGCTTCCCTCAAATTGCTACTGAAACACCTTAATCCAGACATTGTTTTCCTGCAAGAAACTTTAGTCGATGGGGAAAAAGCTAAAACACTTTTTATTCAATGTCTTCTATTGTGGAATGTAGTTACACTCATGGATAATTTTAAGGATGGAAATTTATATTAAAATGTATAAATTTGGGCTAATAATACTAGTCCTTAATATGCAAAATGTAAAATGTTTGGGGATATTTTTGTAAAAATATTCAAAATTACAATGATTTGTATAGTTTCTGTAAACATTTGGCGATTTTTAAGGTAAAATAATTTTATTCTATGGAATTTGGGCGAATCTTTTTTAGGAAAAATGGAAATTGACAAATCTGTTTTTTAGAAAACCATGGAAAATTAGCCCATTTACGAAATTTAGCCCCTAAAATCATCTATGATTACACTGGATCCATTGTATGCTCGGGTGGCTTATTGAGTGGGTGGAACTCATATTACGCTGAGTTATGTGCTTTTGACACTTTTGCAGGTATATATCTCGACGGAAACTGCAAAAAAGATTAAAATGCTTAACTGTTATGCACCTTATAAAGATAGGGAACTTTTCTGGCAACCCATTATTGATTCTGGATTACAAAGTGAAGAGGGAATTATAGTGGGAGATGACCTTAATTTCACCCTTTCTGCCCCAGAGGTGTGGGGGGATTTGGCTAGAAGTGACCCTCTTGCCGATTATTTTTCAAGTATTATTCTAACTTCTGGTTCAGTGCATATCCAACCAACTAAAATGGCTCCTACTTGGAGGAATAGTAGAGGAGGAACAACTGGTATCTTGAAAAGATTGGATCGATTTCCTCTTGATGAAACCCTACTTGAGAGTCATAGATTAAAATGAGTTAAATAATTAAATAAAATTAAAAAAAATAAAATTTAGTTTAATTTTATGTAAGTAATTTAAAAAAACTATTATTATTATATTATTTTTTTTAGTTATAATGATAATTTTTATTTTTAAGGAAGAAATGCATGTTCTTAATTATTAGGTCCAAGGAGATTATATATAATAAGTTATCAATATTGCATGTCCTCCAACCTCATGATTTTTTCTCAAGATCAATTTTAGTTCATTTTAATAGGGATAATCACTATAAATCATGTGTGGATTGATAGGAGGAAATGACCCAAGATACATCGGATATAAAGTAGCACCCTACATGACTATTATTTTTTCTTTTTGCACTCCAATTACACTTTAGTGATTGAGAATTGACTTTCAATTCGTGATTGGAAACTATTTTGGAAGGTACATCATTCAAACTTGACACAAAGGATGCTCTCTATCCTTAGAATATGTCCTTAAAAGAAAAGTAAAGGACGTTTGAATTTTTATACTTAAGTTTCCATAACTATAGGAAAAATAAAAACACCAAATTAATATCATATTAAGCAAATAAAAATGATCTTGATTCAAGGAAGCTCAATGAAATTATCAATATAACAAATTTGGAAGAAATTATGAACATTGAAGATTTTTAATACCTACCACTTGCACGTTGAGCTCTGGTTTCGAAGGGTTTTTTTATGGTTTTTAATGAGTGTCAGTTTTTTGTATATCACAAGGAGTTGTTGGTTGGGATTTGGCTTCGAAGGGATGTTTTTTATAGTTTTTAATGATTTTACGTATTGTCTATAATTTGCAAAGGAGTGAAAATAGCGATATGGAAAAAGTTTGTGCATCACAGGAGATTCTACATAAAGAGGAGGCTATTCGAGGGATACCACATGGAAATTCTACTCTCAGTTTTCTTCCTCTTCCCTCTCGGGTGTGTGCCCTGGAGCCCTCACATCGTGGAATCCATGGCCCTCCATTTCCCTTGGCCATATCAGATAAAATATGTGAAACAAAAACACGGTGAGGCTACGCTCACTTCTCTATTATTCAATGAAGACTGATTACATTCTTGAATAGGAAAAGACTCTACTGAGTCGGTTACATGCAAACCAAAGACAACTAGACTCTCAACTACAACTGACTTTTAGAACTGACTCTTAGAACTGACACTTACAACTCGCACTTACTCCATTATTTCCAAGTCTCCCCCTTGATGGAGAATGGATTGACTTCTACACCTAACATCTCCCTAAACAATTCAAACTTAATCTTTCCAAGAGGCTTAGTGAAAATATCAACAACATTTTCACTAGTATTACAATATATAAGAGATATTTCATTTGACTGCAACTTTTCTCTAACAAAATGAAACTGAGCTTCAACATGCTTTGTCCTTGCATGAAAAATTGGATTCTTCGCAATATTGATTGAACTTTGATTATCACATTTGATCATCGTAGGTTCCTATCGTTCTTCTCCAACATCTTGAAGAAGTCTTCTTAACCAAACAACTTCACAATTTGTTGCACACAGGGCTTTATATTCTTCTTCAGTAGAAGACAAAGATACAGTAGGATACTTTTTACTTCTCCATGAAACAACCCCGGATCCAATGCCAAACACATATCCAATGGTTGATCTTCGGTTATCTAGATTGCCAGCCCAATCAGAATCTAAGTAACCTGTCAACTCAACATTAGATGCATCAGTATATTTAATACCATAATCAAGTGTACCTTTTAAATACCTGAGTACTGCCTATGCCTCATTCCAATGGCTATCATGAGGTTTTGACATAAACTGACTTAACATACTCACAAAATATGCAATATCAGGTCTGGTTGTGGTGAGATAATTCAAACTCCTCACCATCTGTCTATACACAGTGCCATTCACCTCCTTCGAACCATCATCACAAGAAAGTTTCACATTCTACTGCATGGGAACATTGGAAGACTTACACTGATCCATTTTAAATCTCTTAAGTATTTCTTTGATATACTTACTCTGACAAACAAAAGTTTGGCCTGCATTTATCCAAACTTGAAGACCTAGACAATAATGTAACTCACCAAGATCTTTCATTTCAAATACCTATGACAATTGTTCCTTGATTTCATCAATCAATTTCTCTGCATTTCTTGTAATTATTAAATCATCAACATATAAGGAAATCAATACTATATACCCTTGTTCATCAAATTTGGTATAAATATTTGGATCACTTTTTCTCCTCATAAAACTCTATTGAAGAAAGAAAGAGTCTATCTTCTCATACCATGACCTAGGTGCCTATTTTAGTCCATACAATTCTTTCTTTAACTTACACACTAAGTGTCCTTGCCCTTGTTCCACAAACCCGTTAGGTTGAGTAAGGTAAACCTCTTCCTTTAACTCACCATTCAAAAATCCAGATTTAACATCGAACTGGTGTAGCTTCCAATTGTACTTTGTAGCTAAAGCAATTAACATTCTCATAGTATTCAATTTAGCTATTGGTGCAAATGTTTCAGCATAATCAATACATTCTATTTGTGAATACCCCTTTGAAACTAGTCTATCCTTATAATTATCTATACTACCATATGATTTAAACTTGGGTTTGTATATCCATTTGCATCCAATGGGCTTGTTATGTTTAGGCAATTCAGTCAATTCCCAAGTATTGTTTTTCATTATAGATTCATATTCTTCCTC
Source organism: Picea glauca (assembly GCA_000966675.3). Lineage (NCBI taxonomy): Eukaryota > Viridiplantae > Streptophyta > Pinopsida > Pinales > Pinaceae > Picea > Picea glauca. Next base: position 312,418 of record JZKD02S0359447.1, on the reverse strand, counting down.
CATTGCATTTCGCCATTCATCATGTTCATTAGCTTCATCAAAACTTATGGGTTCTATGACATTTGAAATGATATTCATTAGGGCATAGTATTTATACCTCTCAGGAAGCCGAATATGTCGTGAAGATATTCTCAAGTGATTATCTTCCTCCCCACTTTGTGAAGATCTGTCTTCACCTCTAGGTGACCTGTGACTGCTTGAATTGTCCATATCACTGAGTCTTTCTTGTTGTTGTTGCTGCTGTTTTCGTTGTGGGGATAACTACTGTTGTGTGGGCTGCTACTGCTACTCTTCTTTAACTCCTTCATCAAGAAGTCTCTGCCATTTCTCATGATTGTTGTCGTCATGATTTCCTGCTTCCTGCTCATGGAAAAGTACATCTCTACTTGCAAATACTTTGTGAGTAGCAGGATCAAATAGTTTGTATGCTTTAAATTCAGAACAATACCCAATGAAAATACATTTAATGGCTTTAGCATCCATTTTTCTCCTATTCTCCTTTGGAATATGAGCAAAAGCCTTACACCCAAATACTTTCAAATTATGAACTACAGGTTTGGAACCATTCAAGGCTTCAAAAGGAGTAACATTATCAAGACACCTTGATGGACATCTATTCTTTAAATAAACTGTAGTATTTATGGCTTCCACCCAAAATGCATTTGAGAGATTCTTACCTTTCATCATACTACGTGCACACTCTACCAGAGTTTCATTTTTTCTTTCAACGACCTCGTTCTGCTGTGGAGTGTGAGGTACTATAAAATGTTGTACTATTCCATGATCTTTGCAATATTTGTTGAAGTCCCCTGATTTATACTCTCCCCCTTGATTTGAACGAAGGATTTTGATGGATTTTCTTGTCTGTTTTTCCACCATGGTTCTGAATTCCTTAAAGTGCTAAAAAAATCACTTTTTCGTCTAAGGAAGTAAACCCATGTGTATCTCATGCAATCATCAATAAACAACATAAAGTAAAATGCACCTCCTAAAGACCTAGTCTGCATAGGCCCACAAACATCAATATGAAAAACATCTAACACATATCTCTTTTTCTTATCAGTTTTAGAGGGGAATTCATGTATGTGCATCTTTCCTAATGCACTTCCATCACAATAAACCTTCTCATTCTTTAACATGGGAAGTCCTTCAACCATATTATTTTTCTGTAATAACAATAAATCAGGATGATTGATATGTCCATACCTTTGATGCCAAAGAATCTCTGTTGGCATAGTTGCATAAGTCAGTGCATGATGTGCTTTATTGGTAAGATGAAGTTTGTATAGGCCTCCTTCTCTGACTCTCATTGCAACAATTTTGAAATGGTCTAGTAGATCCTTCAATATGCAATAATTCTTCAAGAGCTCAACCTTCAAGTCTTGATCTGTAATGGTGGACATAGAGATCTTTTTTTTCTTTATTCCTAGCACATAAACAACATTGTGAATGTGAAAAACTGTACCATTCGACAATTTCACAGGAACGTCTCCATTTCCCTTGATCTGATGAGCGCGGTCATCTCCATGATATATGCTAGCACTGTTTTGTGTTTGTTTAAAAATAGTGTACCAGTTCTTATTACATGTCATATGTACTGATGCTCAAGAATCCACAAACTAGGCATCAGAATCATTTGTTTCAGCAAATAAAGAAGCATTAGACACAAACAGCCTAAGATCTCGTGATTCAAAATTTGGGGGTTCATCAATATCATCACTATGAATAAATAATCTGATATCATGATTTGACGATATTTTTGCATAATGACCTGAATGTGTTCTAGATTTATTCCTAGCCTCAGCGTTCTTATTCTTATGACAGTCTTTAACAATATGTTCAGGTCGACCACAATAAAAACACCTCTTTGACTCATTCCTGTCAGTTTGCATACCTTGATTTGGATACTGTCTTCTCTTCGATGAACTGCCTCTCTTCCATAAACCACCTCTCTGCCTCTTTCCCCTGATCTCACTCTCCCAGACCTCTTATTTGACCATAGTGCCAAATATTTATTCTGGGGCTTTAGATTCCCGCGCCTCTCTTTCTCTTGCAACAAAATATTTGTCAGTTCTTCAAACGTGGGAGGTTTCTCCCTTGCTATGAACATATGATAATATTCTAGCATACAATTTAAGGTAATAGTGACTAGGTCAGTGTTGGAAACAATTTCCCCTATATTTACTAGCTTGTCTTTCACCTCTTTAATACGACCCAAAAATGAACTAACAGATTCATTTCCATCCATTTTAATGCCTAGCAATTTAGTTTTCAGGAACAAAATGCAATTTGTGTTTCTAGTTTCATACAATGCTTTAAGCAATTTCCATGTTGCAACAGAAGTTGTAGCGTCTCTAATATGTGGAATTATGCTATCTTTAACTGACATGCGCAACAATACCTTTGCCTTGTTTTTGCGCTTCTCTCAATCTTGGATACGTGCTACTATCGCACCTGCAGCCGTATCAGGTTTCAATTCAGTTCCCTTCGCAATGTTCCAGACACCATAGCCTTCCATGAGCGTATGCATCTTGAATTTTTAGTTAATGAAGTTCGAGCCATCTAACTTGTTGTCTTCGTTGAGGTAGGTCTCTACTAGCGGATTCGTCATTGCTACAATTTAGTCCTTGCAAGTGAATGACCAAAGATATGCAACCTTCTGTCAAGTTTTCTCCTGTGTTGAGCAGTCTGTCGCTCTTCCTTCAGATATACTGATCCAACTCTACCTCTGTTCCCAGCTTTCACACACAAAATCTCACAAATAATATTCTCTTGAATAAACTTTAATATCCACTTTTAAAGTTTATACTTCAAATATACCCACTTTCAATAAAAATTCAAAAAAAAATTCACTTCAAAATAATAAACTTTATAGTCCATATAAAGTTTAAACTCCACATGCATCCATCTTTAATAATAAATCTTAATTTCTTAAATCACTTTATCCACTTTTAATTAAAAAATATATCCTTTATAACTCTTCATAACTCTTCACGCTTCATTCACCTCCACACTTCACTTAATAAGAAATATCCATTTAATAAAAAAAAACTTATCCACTTTAATAAAAAATCTTGAGTTTCAAAACCCACACATGCAAGGTATCTCCACAAGCTCACTCCTGCACGCAAACTTTGTTCACACACCGATTAGCATATTTTCTCCAACCTCACGCTACACGGATGCATTCAAACTCTAACCTTCATGTTTTTTTTTTCTTGAAACTTTAGGCATGCATAAACATTAAGGTTTCCGCACCTCACATGTTAATAGAATGTGGGGAGTTCGAACCTCCCACTTTAATAGACTACGAAAATATCCAACACTTTCCACGCCGTAAGTTAATTTCGACCATGGAAGTTTATGATTCACCGAAAGGCTGAGTAGTGTGCTGCTGCACCCTTTTAGAGGAAGGACCTGCGGACCTCTATGAAGTTCCACACATCATTAATGTGGCTCTAATACGAAGATAAAATATGCAAAACAAACACACGGTGAGGCTACGCTCACTTCTCTATTATTCAATGAAGACTGATTACATTCTTAAATAGGAAAAGACTCTACCAAGTCGATTACATGAAAACCAAAGACAACTAGACTCTCAACTACAACTGACTCTTAGAACTGCGCTTACAACTAGTGCTTACTCCATTATTTCCAGGTATATGTGGCTCATCTTCATGGACAAAGTTTCCCTGCAATACCTAGATATGGTTTTGTGGGCTAAGATCTAATTGTGGGTGATTGAGAGTGGCATGGCGAAGTTGGGAAAGGTTCTGGAGCAAGTCACCGTCACAAAACTTAGCTCCATACACATGAACCTCTAGAATGAAACCATCTGATGGGATATGTTGTTCACATAGCCATTGCAGCATGGTGATGATAAGTGGCATTGTGAGAGGAGACAAAAATACCATTGAATGCCACCTTTGGCTTACTGAGCGAAGAGACATATAAAAATACCATTGAAGGACATGTACAAATGTATGCAAAGTGCCACCTTTTGGCATTTTGAGTCGAGGGAAAAATATTGTTGAAAGACAAAGTGCCACCTTTTGGCATTGTAAGGAGAGAAAAGTACCATTGAAAAAATAATATTTTTGACATGTATGATGGTGAAGGTGCATATGTTTTCTAACCTCAAGAGGGTATTTTCTATTCACAGTCACCACAACCAGGTCCCAACAATTGTAGTGGTAAATCCTTCAACATATATTATTGTTTCCTTACTCTCTGAGGGTGAGGTTGTATATGTTATGATGTATTTCCCATTCAATCCTATGTGGGATTCCTCAGATGATGACACCATTGCACGTTCTATTAAGTGAAATGCATAGTTCTCGACATTTTAGTTCCTTTTTATTATGGATGTCTTCATCTCTCATTGCTAGTAATATTTTCTACAAAATGGGTCTTGATTAACGTATTACCACAAGCCTCATCTTGCTCATATGGATTCATTGATGAAGAGACATCCTAGATTTCCCATGTTCTTGTTGTTGTGGAAATAGCAGATGCTAAATAGTTTGTTGAAATAATTTTTCACTTATGTTTTATCATATCATTTTTGCTAAACAGTTCATTGAAATGAGCTTCATTGTAGCTTTAGTTAGTGGTATAAGTTTTTTTTTACTCTCAAGTACAAATGATTCTAGTTATTTAAAATTCAAAGAAATTCAAGATACTCATAAAGAAATAGTTGTTGAAATAATCTAGTTTCATTTTTCATTTTCTATTGTAAATTTAAGATATCCTATCCAGAGTTAAAATTAAAGAAAAGACTATGTAGAGTTCAAATTTTTAGACCCAAGACTCGTTAAAACAAATCTTGTGTAGAGTTCGCAAATCTGACCCCAAGACTCATTAACACTAATCCCTGAATTCTATGCTAGACCCACAAAAGGGTATACACTAGATGATTCTAGTAAGTTGGATTTCACAAAAAAGTATACACTAGATGATTCTAGTAAGTTGGATTTTAGATATGAACAGATATGTGCATCTACTATGTAGAAACTTGAGCAGGTATGAATCTTATAACAAATACATATTTCATTCCATGTAAAACTACTTCATTCAATGTAAAAAATTATAATAATTCATATTTTTTTGTTTTTCTATTCTTTTATTATTTGGTGGTTAGAAAAGCTAGTTAAGGTGGCTAATTAAGAAAAATAATGCCAGAATCTTAAGAAATTTGTTGAGAAAATAATTTAGAGTTCATCTTCCATTATTTCAAAATTAAAATCTATAAGTTTGCTAGAATTACAATTAAGACTTACTTTAGCAAAATTCAATATTAGAATAGTTTAAAGTTTGTAAATTGATTACTTTCTAGTTTATAAATGTCCATGGGAAGCTTCTTGGGAAGATTCTCGACACTACTAGATATTTTAATGCTCATGAACATAATTAATTAAACACCCAAAAAATATTTAGACCTTCGGCTTGGTAAGAATTATGTTGGTTAGAGATCCAAATTCAAAAGGTAGAGCCTGATATAAATAAAGTATAATGGTTGGTTTCAAAACCCTTATCATTTCCTTTGAGCTAGATTTTACTAATTTTTCATAGACAAATACTTTAAAACCTTTTAATATTACACTTAATAGTATGTAGATCAAAATGTCTCTATCATGGATTACCTTGATTGCTTATGGTTTACCTTCAATGCTTCTTGTTTAAGTAGGCAATTATGGCGCCTGTCATCGAAGGTGTATGGTAGATATGGAAAACATGGCACAAATGTAAATCTAATAATGTAAGTTTTTAAAAATGCTAGAAAGTTATGAACGTGAGATCTTATTCATTGATTTGGAAGGACGAGGAAGAATATGCTAGACTCTTCAATTGATAACCATAAAATTAGAATTTATGGTTAAAATATCATTAAATGTATCCATTTCCAATAGGTATATACATTTCAACCTAATAAATGTTTAATAAAATTAAGCATATTTATATAAATGTTTAATAAAAATAGTTACAAAATTAAACATTTTTTATTATAATAATTTAAAAATATTTATTTTGAATATTTTTTAGAGTTAAATTATTTTTTTGTATTTTATTATTATCAATCAATTTTGTTTTAATTTTTTATTAATATACATTTCATTTTAATTTTAAATTTATTAAATATTGAAAATAGCAAATAAAACAACTAATGTGTAAAAGATCCTAAGATAAAATATGTATAATCTCTAATATGTAACAGATCCTAAGATAAAATATGTATACTCTCTATTGCTAAAAACTAATGTGAGATATATATGTAACATTATTTTAATAATAAAACACTTCAACTAAAGTTTAATAGTATAACAAGAAAAACAATCGAATATTAAAATATGTTTAGACGTTTTATTGAAGGAAAGGCAATACATGATGTCCATTGGTATTAATTATTTATTGGAGATGGAAGAAGATGGTTGTAACTACGCATGCCAACATATGAAACAAACAAAATAACCCTTGGCCTAGCCTCATTCCATCTTACATTTTATTGAAAATGCAATTCTGGAAAATTACCAGATGGGTAGTGTTTTGTTAATTCATTCAGCGGCAATTCTTTCGGATCTCTCCCCTAGATCCAGTGGGAGGATTAATGTTTTCCATTCTCACCATAGACTCCATAAAGCGTTGAAAAAATTTATCCTCATTTTCAGCAAACGCAGTAACCAAGGCCGTGGCGGTGGTGGATATTTGATCAACTTGGCCGTTTTTGCTGCCATACAACTCTTGGTGGGTGATCAAAAGTCGCCTGGAGCTCTGCAAGTCTGTGAAATATCGGTTGTCAAATTTAGAAGGGATGAAAAAGTCCAATGGAGACAATATGTTATCTCCCTCGGATTTAGGGCATCTGGATCTCAATTTAGCGAAATAACTCTTCTCGAGGTTAGTAATAGTAGTCGTGTAGAGCCTTTACCGAAAGCTTGTACACCGAGACTGGACGACCGTGTGTCCGCCTGCATTGAAATATTATAGAATCAACCATTCGAAGCAATTGGCATTATGAATTAATAATAGTAGTAATAACTGAAGGTAAACTAGAAGCACTGATTCAAAGAGACAATCCATAATAGAGAGATGAGGAAAACCAGAAGAACTAGTTCAAAGAGACAAAGGGTAATAACGGAAGGTGTAGTCCCAAAACAAGATGATGGAACTAAGAAGCAACAAAGTTACATTTTTTTTTTAGATCTGAAGTACCAGAGCCTAATATGGAAAACTCATTATCACCATCACCAACATAAGGAGTCACAAATAGTGTTGATAAATCTAGAAAAACAAAAAAATGGCTAGTAGTCACAAACTTACCATTGATCTAAACAAACGAGCTTATGAAAAGGATCTATGGGAAGATAGGGATAAAACATGTGAGTCTTAAAAAAAACATAGATTTGTAAATTCAAAATTCCAAGCTACAACATAAATTGAAGAAAGTTGCAGAATTTCATGTTGGTGATTGTTTTTTCTGACATGTTTCCCAAGTAAAGGGTGAAGAATTTGGAAAATTCATTTAAAACCCACTTGCAGAATGAGCCAAATTAGGTGACATCAGGGTTGTTTCCCAAAAACGTGAACCATTTGGGAGCTACACATGAATATTTGAAGTGGGATTTTCCATATTTTGTGAATTTCGGTTTCCAAAATAATGCCTAGTCATGGTTGAGTTCCCACCTCATTAGTTCGACATGTCCTCGATCATGGGAACAAGTACATGAAGTTTGAATGAGTTGTTGTGAGAGACTATGAGTTGGATCATATTTTTTTAGAATCAAAAGGATATTATTAAGAGTTAAGGATATGTTCCTAAAATAGAGGATCTTCCCTCTATGATATAGGATTTTTTTCTCTACACATTGAATAAAAATAGAATGTAATTCCTATCTTATATCCAAGTATATCAAATTGTAATCAAATATGGAACTATGTTTTAGGATATGAGATCCAATTTTGAACCTACTCTTTATGTTTAAAAAGAGAATTACATGAGAGGGTTGGGGTTCAGTATTGGTGGTGCTAAAGGAAACATATTGATATGAAATTGTAAAGTTGGAAACTACAACGTTTTTCACTCAATGAACAAACATTCTATTGGGTAGACTATTTTATTTTATGAATTTGATTTATTCTATTTTATTTGAATGCATTTGAAACTTCTTTCAAAGTATTGGTTTATTGTGTTCCATTTTTAATTTCAGAAAACAATTTTCTATTAAAATGATCTATTTCAAGAGTTGCATTTGGCTGATTCTTCCATGTTTCTAAATATTATTTGGAACCTGAAATTATTATTTACAATGAACAGATTGTTAACTTGTAGTTTCTTTTTCATATGCTTTGTTTCTATTTATCTAACCAGTTAGAATCAATGCCTTTGACTAAGTTGAATGTTGTGGAAAATTGATTCAAAAAGTGCAATTAGATCTATTTTTGTACAACCTACATAGTGTTTGATCCTCAAACCAATCTATTAACTCAATCTTAATATACAAAAAAACATTGAAATAATTGAGGTGTATGAATACTGTCTGATACAAAATTTAAATAATAACTAAAAAGGTGGGACCCCTTGTGACCC
>JZKD02S0359447.1:287793-299492 GCA_000966675.3 Picea glauca | reverse complement strand
CCACCAATCTAGCCTTATACTTATCTATACTACCATCTGATTTAAACTTGGGTTTGTATATCCATTTGCATCCAATGGGATTCTTATATTTAGGCAAGTCAGTCAATTCCCAAGTATTGTTTTTCATTATAGATTCATATTCGTCCTCCATTGCATTTCTCCATTCATCATGTTCATTAGCTTCATCAAAACTCTTGGGTTCTATGACATTTGAAATGCTACTCATTAGGGCATAGTCTTTATACCTCTCAGGAATCCAAATATGTCTTGAAGATCTTTTCAACTGATTATCTTCCTCCCCACTTTGTGAAGATCTGTCTTCACCTCTAGGTGAGTTGTGACTGCTTGAATTGTCCATATCACCGAGTCCTTCTTGTTGTTGTTGTTGCGGGGATGGTTGTTGTTTTATGGGTTGTTTTTGTTGCTGCTCTTCTTTAACTCCTTCATCAAGAAGTCTCTACCATTTCTCATGACTGTTGTCATCATGATTTCTTGCTTCCTTCTCATGGAAAAGTACATCTCTACTTGCAAATACTTTGTGAGTAGCAGGATCAAACAATTTGTATGCTTTAAATTCAGAACAGTACCCAATGAAAATACATTTAATGGATTTAGCATCCAATTTCCTCCTATTCTCCTTTGGAATATGAGAAAAATCCTTACACCCAAATACTTTCAAATTATGAACTGCGGGTTTGGAACCATTTAAGGCTTCAAAAGGAGTAACATTATCAAGAAACCTTGTTGGACTTTTGTTCTTTAAATAAATTGCAGTATTTATGGCTTCATCCCAAAATACATTTGAGAGATTCTTACCTTTAATCATACTGCGTGCACACTCTACCAGAGTTCTGTTTTTCCTTTCAGCGACTCTATTTTGCTGTGGAGTGTGAGGTACTGTAAACTGGTGTACTATTCCATTATCTTTACAATATTTTTTGAAGTCCCCTGATTTATACTCTCCCCCTTGATCTGAACAGAGGATTTTAATGGATTTTCCTGTCTTCTTTTCCACCATGGTTTTGAATTCCTTAAAGTACTCAAAAACATCACTTCATATGCATATATCAACCTTTAAATTATGCACGCAACTTAATATCTAAAATATCCACCTTTTTATTATTATTATTAAAGTGAATAACTCCCTTTTCACCTATATCCACTTAATAAAAAATAACTCACTTTAATAAAATATCCCTTTTCTCATTTGCATGCATAAGAGAAGAATTCATGGCACTCTTATTTTTAAATGCTCCAAATATAAAAAAAACCACATCTTTACCACACTTTACCATACAGAATAAGCCATGACCTTCACGATTCAACTGCACTCCATGCATGTAAAGCTATATTAAAAATATCAAGTCTCACGACTTCACGGTTTCCACAAACTGGAATGAAGCTTCTTCTCTAGCACGTGAACACCTTGAAGGATGGCAACAAGTTTTGCAGTAGCGATCTGCCTCTCACATTAGCAACAACAATACCATGAGCTATCTCTTTCTGCCTCCCAACAGTCGTGGCTCTAATTTCTCCTCCAAGAACGAATCTTTTCTCAACAATGATATGACTTGCAAACAGACATTGGTGGCTCTGATACCAAAATAAAATATGTGAAACAAACAACACAGTGAGGCTATGCTCACTTCTGTATTATTCAATGAAGACAAATTACATCCTTATATAGGAAAAGACTCTACCGAGTCGGTTACATGAAAACCAAAGACAACTATACTCTTAACTAGGAACTGACGCTTAACATGCCTACAACTGACTCCCACAACTAAAGCTTATAACTGGTTCTTACAACTGGCACTTACAACTGACGCTTACTCCATTATTTCCAAGTTTTTCACTCTACAATAAGCACACAAAATTGTGATTCGGATTAGTATAAATTTGACAACACCTAAAGAATTAAAATTGAAAAGTAAGTCCAAATAAATAAAGCATCTAAGAAATCTGTTCTTAAACGTGTAGAATGGCTTCACAATTACCAACAAACAAAATTCAAAGATGTAAAAAAAAAACTCTACAATAACCCAATGAATATCAGTTCCAACACTGGCATCGTCGATTATGAAATTAAGTTTAAGAGGTTCAACAATTAAGTAGTGACCCAAAATGTAGATTCCAACAAATACATTAACCTGCAACAAATTGAAAAAAATATGAGTTTCTGCAGAAGACAATAACCTCTGTAATGACCTCACGAATTTCTCAACTCGGAAATGTGGATAACTTTGTCGCATACCATAAAAATCTCCCTAAATTTTGTATCTCGAAAACAAAATAGGGAAACAGACAAAAGGATGTTCGAATTTTCTAAGAGGTGGAATGAATTAATAGTGTGCAATGGACAAGCTTGAATTTTGTTTTGTAAATTTAAATTCACTTGCATAAATAGAGTAGCATCTAAAACATGGCGAGAATAAGATTTCCCGAATTCCATTTTGCCTAAAAATGGCAGCGATAAAGATATCCAACTATAAATTGATTGACAACATTCAAATGAAACTCTAATTTGATAATGTCTTTTAAATTAGCAATGAATTACAAATTCATTTCCGGAAAGAAAATAAAAATGCGATGTGCAAGTCACGAATTTCATACTCAGAAAATTTAAATAATAGAAGCAATTCCCAGAAATGCAATGTCTTGAAGCATACATTAGAATTTCTAAATTTAGAAACTATGATTAAATTTGGCAGTGAAAACATAATTTTTCTTGGAATTCTGAGCTAAAAATGAATGGTAGCAAACCCAAGAGATTTAAACAATATTACTTCATAAATATTCAGCGAAATTATTATATAAAATCAGAATTACAACTGTTTTAAAAAAATGGAATCTTAAGCATTCAATCTACCAAAACAAAATCTTGCTACATTAATAACTTCAGAAATAAATATCGGAACCAATGAAGATAGAAAGTAGATGATGTTCGTCAACCACTTGCGCTGCTTCTTACTACAACTTTCTAATCATAGAGACTTCAACAGTACGTCCCAGCCAATGTTACAGGTACTCTTCTTCCCTTTTAGCCCCCTGAGCCGCAAAGGGGCCACACAAAAAAACCAGAAATACTATAGCTCCAAGTTTTCCTCGCAAGGAAGAGCTACCACTCTATCTTCAAACTTGGTCTCCCAACTCTCACAAGTAAAACACAGTGCGAAAATTATTTTGGTAGCATAACTTTACCAATAACAAGTGTGATCCATTTCCCATCTACATTATTTGTTTTATAGAATTTTCCTCACTAACACATGTACACATGCCCAATTAATTAACTTTTTAATTAAATAAATTAGAATTATTCACCCTCACACTTGTCACACTCTCCCCAAGTAGCACAAGTAATTACAAATTTTATTTTAATTAAAAAGTGAAATTCCCTCACATTCCCCAATGTGTTCCTAATTTCTCTCTTAGTTGTCTCTTTATTCTCCAGATTCTCATTTAATGGGTGTCTACTAACTAGATCTTAGTTAGAGTTTAATTAGGAGTCTTCTTCTAGTTAGACTAGCGGTAGCTAGACTCTAGATACCATCATATGTGTACACTTATTCTCTCATATTTTATTTCTTTCTTATTTTAAATTCTTTTTTTATTAATTTCATGCACACATGTGCACTATATCTTATTTTTAGATTTCCTCACTATTTTATTTCTTAATTTGATTTATCTTATTTCTTTTAATTTAATTAATAAATTTAATTTACTCCCCTAACTAAACATAGAATTAGGCTTAGTATTTGAATTAGGATTTGACTTTTATTGGGATTTATAATTAATAGATTCACTCTTTAATTAATTAGTTAAATCTAACAAGGTCTAAAGATTTCAATGTTTTCTAGGCCACCTAGATTTATTGACTCAAGTTTTTAATTACGTGGTGTGCCCTTCAAGATGCACCTCCTTGCTCCAAGGGTTCCAGTTGCCTTTGACTTGTTTTGGTAGTTTGTGCAACCCTTGGAGTCAACACTCCACTCGGTCGACCTTGTGAGAGAGTAAGGGATTCTAAGGAATAAAGACTCTGCCTTATTGCACGCCCATTAGAAATCTTCATGAGTGACTGTCTCAATCCGCCCTCATGACATTTTGGACCTCTTGAATTAGGTAATCATTAAATTACCACTCGAGCCACGACATGAGTGCTAGTAGGCTATGACAGGGATGTTTCCACACCTCTCCCTCAATATCTGATTTCTCTGCATGTCCCCTTTACTCCTTATGTGATTCAGATTAGCAAGAATCGTCAACCTACATCCATTGAAAAAACATTGTCACTGATCTATATACATAATCATTCTAAATCAATCATATGTCACATATCCATAAAATGAAATACTCAAATAAAATACAATCCACTCACTGACTCAATCTAGAGTCCAAGGAGGTCCATTGATGCCATCAACATCCATAATTTTTCATGTGTCCTTCACACTGAACTGAAAAAATATTTTACACGACTATGGTTGAATTATTATGCATGTGTTTATTAACCAATTTAGGAAGATGAATGAAAGATGAATAAGTATATAAGAATCATAATATCCATATACACATATGCATAACTAAAATAAAACATAAAATACAACAAACCATAACACCAATGTGATAACAATGTTCTACAATCTTGCCTACATCTCCTAGCCTTTGTCTCAGTAAGTGAGGATTTATTATTTATGTTAAAAGGTCAATAAGTAAATCATAACAGTGCCAAAAGGTTAAAAAAATGGTCTGGTCTTGTTCTACCAGATCTTTAGAACCCAACAGAAGAAACAACACTCAAATCGGATGACTGGAGCTCCCAGAAATGGACCACAAAGGTGTGCTTCTCAACAACTTCTCTGCAGAAAAATGGCTTTGGATTTGAAAATATTCATCATTAAACTTATTTGAATATCCTCCAATGGCCTCAAGAAGGTCTATTTTATATAGATCTAAAGTTGGTAACCATCTCCCAACTCCCCCCCAAGATCTGGCCTCAAAAACGACCAAATATCCCCCAAAAAGGGCCAAAAATCTCCAATAACAGCTGAATAAAAACAATAAAATCACTTTAATAAAGTGAAAACCCACTTCTATAGTAATATAGGGTGAAACCCCCTTTTGGATGGCCCTTGGTCCTATGAGCATGCACCATATCGCCTAGCGTTAGCTGTATGCATTGGCCCCCTAGTCTTTGGCCCCCCGACCTCGACGCTTGGTCGCATTGAACACCATGAGGCTCTGTCCGAGAGCTACATGTTACAATTGGTTGGATAAGCCCCCGATATAAAGCCTAAGGTTAAGAACCTTGGTCGGCAGGCTAGACCGACTGACCGGGTGCTAACCCATATAAATGCGCCAATAAACGAGGTAGTAACACTAGGTCACATGGCAAGGTTTTCAGAACTAAAGGTTAAGTCCAAAACTGTTTAACCACAGCGTGGCTTGTTGTTTGGTCGATAGTCGTGTGGAGGCATATAACTGGGGTTGGGGGATAGACCCCAGCCGTAACCTTTATCCACCCGAAACCTTTGGTAAACTTAAATAATAAAATGGCGCTATGGTTTGTAAGTACCACCTGTGGGCAACCTGGCTAGCCTAGCCCTACCAAGGCTTAGCCCGTACAGAGGTCCATTGTTCGAAACTTTTTGCGTCCAAAATTTTTCCCACAAAAATTTACCAACCAACCAACAAATGGGTGCCACATGGTAGCCCATGTCTGGGCAACGTGGCACCTTCCCATTTCTCCAAAAATGCCACATCATCAAACAATAAATTCCCAGTGACCACGTCAGCAACCACTTCCATGTCAACACACCTGCCACATGTCCATACCTTCCACAAAGGTGTACGGGCATGCCACGTGTCACTCTTCCAATGGTCAGACGTGTCACCCCCAAATTGGTCAACCTGCCCTATCCATGTCAGCATTCGTACACCCAGTCAGCCTGTCACGTGTCACCTCTAGAAGCTACCAATTGTTCCTGCCATGTTAGTTGTACGACCGTACGACCTTTACAGTCAGCTACCACATGGAACTGTACAAACTGTACAATCATCATTTTTTTTTGCCTATTTGGAAAAATGAACAGATCACCATAAATTGAGAATAGAGCATTCATTTGAACCCATTCAATTTGCATTGGGTTCATATCAACGAGACCTACGCACACATTTGTTTTGAAGTCATTCTGAGAACTTTTGATTTTTAGGCCTTTCTAAGCCCCATCAAGCTCCTGGATCTGATTTTGGATCACACCTCACCACTAAAGGACCTTTTGGTCCCCAAAAGGTTACTGACCAATCATCAAGATTGGGTTAAGCAACCTTAATTGTTCTCTGTCTCTGAAATATGTCCTGTGCATCTGTCTCATCAAGATCAATTGTAACACAATCATGACAACTGACAACATATTGTTAGCCATTTGTACCTTGTCACATCTTACTGAAGACACTATCATCCATGTAGACAACATTACTAATTATAGCATAAAAAATATTACTGCAAATGAGATGATATGTTTGTGATATTTGCATGACATAAGCTTATCTTGAAGAAAATTGTTATTGATTTTCCATTCTACAATCAGATATGTTCTTGCTTAAGATCGATTACTTTATTTGAAACAATTATAGGTGTGTTTCTTGCTTGATCTTCCTTATTTAATTGTTCCATAGTTTGAAGAGTTTTATTTTCCTTTACATGATTAGCATGAACAACATATTCTTGACCTGCTTTGGTTAAGTGATATTGATTCTTTCTCATGTAGAAGATTGTTTTGCAATCATACACCTATGGACTACTTAAGACCATTCCACATTCACTTAGTGGCACTACATCACACGTTACCTCATCCTCATACTTAGATGAAATTGAAAATTTTAATGTGCACTTCTTTGTTATGTGCATTTAATGATTGTTTCTTATCCATTTAAGTGTGTAAGGATTATGATGCATATGTGTTTTTAACCACAATTGGTTAACCAATTTCTCGGAAATTAAGTTAGATTGAGATCCACTATATATCAATGTGTTAACCTTAGTGTGCCTGATGATGACCCTGATGTGAAACAAGTTACTTCTACAATCTAATCCATCACCAACTTTACCTGTCATACCAACCAATGAGACCTTATATTCATCACCTAAATCCGATCTCAATTTTGTGGGTCATGTTGTCATTGCAATTGTTTTCCTCCCTTTCTTTTCCTTGAACCACTTTGGCCTCTTATCGGGATGCAATTTCCAACATTGGTCCTCATCATGCCCCTCTATCTTACAATGCTTGCAAGAGGGCTTCTCTTCCATTCTCGTCATTGCATTTTCCTTCTTTCCATGCCACTTCTTTTTTTCCTCTTTCCTTGAAGAAAATTCCTCTGATACACCAACACCTGTTTTCCCTACTTCAATGTATGTCTCTTGACCATAAAGCTCATCAAGATTAGTTGGTACAAACATGAATACATTATTTCAACTATGTGCAGGTGAACCTCCTATATACTTCATGAGAGTTTCTTGGGTATGTAAAAGAATATCTAACATCAATGCCATTTTACAAAAGCCATCTGTGTATTCTTGCACTGTTTTTCCTTTTCTTAGTTTTAAAGCTTTCCATTCAATTAACGCTTTCTCTTTATAACCCAAATGATAGAATTTCTTTCTAAGTGCAGAAATAAAACTTTTCCGTGATGGAAATACATTACCCACTTGTTGTGTTCCATTTTTCAACTTGGTTTTCCACCAAATGAGTAATGTGCCTGTAAGTCTCAATGATGCCAACTTGATTTGTATGGCCTCATCCTTGATCTATTGTACACTGCAATAAACATCCATCTGTCTGACCTAATTGTCAAGCCTCTCTGCATTAACTTCACCATCATACATGAGTAATTTGAATTTTACATCAAGTTTTAATAAAGGAATTTCATACTTATGTTTATGGACATGTTTCTTTGCATTGGATTTAGAACTTGAACTTGAAGAAGAAGGAGAAGAAGGAGGTGAATATGGAGGTGAAGGATGAATTTGAGGAGGATCCTCTCCTTATTCACCTTTTCCATTTGAATATTCACCAAGAACCGGTCTCTTTCGTTCCAAGTAATCCTCATACAAAACCTTCATCATCTCCGACATAGCAAAGAATTTTTTTTGAAATTCTTTCTCATCCTGAGAAAGTCCCTCTTTCAATGCCATCCTCTCTCTTTGAAAAGATATCTTTCTCAATCCAATCAATGGATTTTCTTCAACAAGATCGCCTTCACCACGATGTAGCTTTTTCCTGGTTAACATGAAAAACTCCAATCCAAATGTCAACTAGCTTTGATATCACTTGATCCGAAAATATCTTTTACACGATTATGCTTTATTTCAGTTTTGCATATGTGTATATGGTTGTTATGATTCTTCTATACTTATTTCTCTTTTATTCAACCTCCTAAATTGGTTAATAAACACATGCATGATAACTCAACCATAGTCGTGTAAAATATCTTTTTGGATCACACACTTAGGTAAATTCTTCAATAGCATCTTCAATACATATATATCGAAAACAATAAGTCACACAATATCATCTTCACGATGTAGCTTTTTCTTGGTTAACATGAAAAACTCATATCCAAATGTCAACTAGCTCTGATATCACTTGATCCGAAAAGATCTTTTACACGATTATGCTTTATTTCAGTTTTGCATATGTGTATATGGTTGTTATGATTCTTCTATACTTCTTTCTCTTTCATTCAACTTCCTAAATTGGTTAATAAACACATGCATAATAACTCAACCATAGCCGTGTAAAATATCTTTTTGGATCACACACTTAGGTAAATTCATCAATAGCATCTTCAATACATATATATCGAAAACAATAAGTCACACAATATCATCTTCATCATGTATAATCCATAATCAAAACAAAATCACCATGTACTAGAACCGGATCACTTACACGCAAGTGTCCTCAAAGAACAAGTCGATAACATGTGCTCGGTAGAGCAGGATGCTACACATACCTTGTAACACCACTTTTTTGGTTAACAAACTTTGCAKAAATATAACACCCACTCTGGATTATAAAACAACATGCATTTAAGAAAATGAAACACATTTAAACTCAGAGTAAGTCATATAAATTATTGCTATCATAATTTTAAGAATGGCATTCACCACAATTCATCTGCTCCACAAAATACATGATAAAATATAAGCATCACAGGCATGCAAAACATAATATTTAACATAAGCTGATACTTAACTTGAAACTAAGGTAATTCCACCAACCAGGTGCAAGCCTTCCATGAACCTCCCATCCTTAGACCACACTGCTCATTAGCTTAGCATTAGGTCACACCCAAGCTGGGACTATTCTCCACCCCAAGGAAAGGAATCTTAGGCTAGGCTGAGGTTACAGGGAAAACACACAGTCACGAGGAAGGAATTATCTCTGAGGAACCACTCATGATCACTGCCCAAATACTCTCTTTCCCCACATGTCTGTTCCACCCCAGGAGTATGCACCTTCTCTGTCACCTAGACAGTCCTTCGACTGCTAACCTCCCTTGCCTTGGGTTACAGCAATAGATCAGACCAAAATTCTTCGAGCTCTGTGGCAGCTACAGGGTTCCTTCCAGGAGTTCTCTCCTTCCTCTATGCACTCTCTCACCTGGAGAGAGTCACTCATAGGCCAAGAAACCTGTTCTTCCAATTCAACCACCTCTCTCTCCTGGAGAGAGTGTTGCACAAACTAGCCAACAAGCCCCACGCAGTCCAGCACTACATGGCCACAATAGCCGATGGGAAAAAAAACATGGGATTTCCAACAGGTTCAACAATGGCGAATGGACTCATGGATATGGCTTCGAACAAGACTCCACGCATAGGCTCGATACTCAGACATAGGATATTTTCGACTTTTCAGAATCAACACACAGGCTTCTGGATAAGTGAATGTACGGGGTATCTCTTGCAGAGGTAGGACAGGATGTCTAGTTCAGAAAATCAGGAAGAATGGAGAAGAACCCCTCTCACAGCTCATTTTGGCCATTTATTCGCATGCACTAGGGTTGACACTTGTCACCCTTGGAACTGCATGCGTTCCATCAACATGCATCCGCTTTGCACATTTTCTCCTTGCCAGGAACTTAGGATAAACCACATAAAATGCACATATTCTTTGGAATAATAATAAAATATTATTCCTAAGGCTTAAGCCCTAGGCTTAACAGTTAGCCCCTTCTCCACCTTCCAGCCCCTAACCCCTTGCCCTCTCTATGGATGCTTAGTCCCCCATCACTCATTCATCGTGTCAGCCTGTACACAGTGGTGTTTATATTTTATTGCAGAGACACAGAGAAATAAAAGTAAAACTGGAAGTGAGGAAACAAGTATGCTCACACTGCAAATGCTCTAAGCAAAAGTTTCAAAAAATGTTATTTTAAATAATAATAAAAAAGAATAACTTCTACAATTTCTATAATGTAAACATGGGTGGGCCTCTGGGGCATCTCAATTGGCAAGTGCCATGAGATGAAGTTCTATGAGGTTTCTACTTCAACTCCCCCCGACTTATCTTGTGTGTAGCATATGGGGTATAGGTTATAGTGGTAGCAATTGGATAACATGACCTTGTGTAATGAAAATATACACCACACCTGGGGTATAGGTTATAGTGGTAGCAATTGGATACCACGACTTGTGTAATGCAAGTACACACCACACCTGGGGCATAGGTTATAGTGGTAGAAATTGGATAACACAACCCCGTGTAATGTAAGTACACACCACTAAGTTCCACTAGAAATAAAAACTAATAATAATAATAATAATGCATACATTTGTATCTGTAACTTATAGTGATGGTCTCTCATGAGGCATTAATAGCAATGCAAACATGGAAAAACAACAATGTGTTAAATTGGAGGATTATTCAAGGTACTTTTACAATGACATAAATAATAATAATAATAATAATAATAATGTATACATGGGTATGTGTAAGTTATAGTGATGGTTTCTCATGAGGCATTAGTGGCAATGAAAACATGGAAAAACAACAAGGATTATTCAAGGTACTTTTACAATGAATTTGAATATGGTGTTGTTGAGTCGATGGAATTTCCTTCCAAAATTTTGTATAATTATAGAAAACCCATTGTTCTAGTGCCATGCATTTTTTCATAATTTGTAATATTATTATTTTTTTTAAATGAAAGTTAATATATCCTTGAAATTCAAACATCTTTTGTTAGTGCGGCCTAAGAGAGTCTTAACATTACCAAAAAAAAAATTGTTTTTCTATATTGTAGATATCGATCTCTTCTAGTGCAGGATATAACTCATTTTAAAAATGGTTAAGATAACAAAATTTTATAACATAAATAAAAGAGGTATGTATTTTAAGATTTTGATACATCTCAAGACAAAAATAGATTAAAAATAGTAAACAATTTCAATTTTTTAAAAAATTATATTTGGAATATGCATAGCCAACTCTATTTGTGTCTGTAGTTTCATCAACAATGGAGTTGTAGAGCTTATACAAAAATAATGTTAAAAACAAATATGTAGAGAGGTGTTCATAAAAATGGAGTATTTTATGTATTTGCAGATGAAACCATTAAGTTTGTCATAACGAACCTAGATATGAGGCAACAAACTCAAAAAACATGTACACTCGAGTTGTCACTCCCGCCTGAAAAAAAAA
>JZKD02S0359447.1:247846-266189 GCA_000966675.3 Picea glauca | reverse complement strand
ATACTTTTGTTGAGTTAAGAGGTTAGGAAGGTTGGTAGTGTGATCAATATTTTGAAAATGATATCTAATATGGGTATAGGTTGGACAATCTAAGAGAAAGTGCTTTTCATCTTCAGTCTTCTTAGTGTCACAAAGGTGACACTCTTTCATCCCATGGCGTTTTAGAAATTGACCAACGCCGAGTTTCACTATGGAGCTCATGAGAATTTGTTCTTATCTTAGCAATGCTTATTTTTTTCTTTACACTTGGAAAAATAGATAGAGAATTTTGATCATCTCGATTAGGGTTGATTACATCTTTATAATACCTTAATTTTCTTTTTTCCTCTAACTCTTTATCACACCACCTTTTTTCCTTAAATTTTGATTCGACATTTTTCTTAATAGTATCTTTATTCTACAAAATGGTTTCTTCCATTATTCTCCAATAGTTTAGCCAATATCGAGCGTCTTTATGCCATCCTAGCTTGAGTCGATGGTGGTTATGACTTGATTTGGAAGCAATTTTAGGTAGCCTATTGTCTTCCATGTTGTTTAACTTGTTCTTATATATTAGGTATCTAGTCATAGCCATGCTCTTAATAGGGGAGAGGCTAGTTTCTATGAGGAGGATGGGATAGGGCGTATTTCCTTTAATTTTGAGATCATAGGTTATAAAATTCTTTTGTATTTTCTCTATCTTTCTCCAGGATTCACGAGAGATACTACAGCCCCATACTTCACATCCATAAAGAATAACAGGTGTAACAAGAGTCTCAAAGAAGAGTTTCTTCTTATCCCATAATAACAACTTATTAATAAATTAACCTATTAATGCAACCTATTAATTAATTAATAAAGTAATATAACCTATTAGATATTAAGTATTAATATAACGTATTAATTAATTAATAAACTAAAACATTTACTAATTAATGCACTAATACATAGATGCATAAAAGTAAAGTATTAATTACTTAATTAATACATTAATGTGATGTATAAATTAAGTATCAATACATTAATGTATAATGTAATATTTTAATTAGTAAATACCTTAATAATATATAATATATGATGACGACGACGATGATGATGATGATGATGATTAAAGTCCACTAAGATTGAATTGGTCTATCGGACCTTAAGAGAATAAGTGATTACTTGTGATTCTTCAGAATTTTGTTTATGTGCTTGAAAAGCATCAAGAGAAGTTTTCCAAGATCACCATACTTTTGTTGAGTTAAGAGGTTAGGAAGGTTGCTAGTGTGATAAATATTTTGAAAATGAGATCTAATATGGGTATACGCTGGACAATCTAAGATAAAGTGCTTTTCATATTCAACCTTCTTAGTGTCACAAAGGTGACACACTCTTTCATCCCATGGCGTTTTAGAAATTGACCAACGCTCAGTTTCACTATGAAGCTCCTGAGAATTTGTTCTTATCTTAGCAATGTTTATTTTTTCTTTACACTTGGCAAAACAGATAGATAATTTTGATCTTCTAGATTAGGGTTGATTACATCTTTATAATACCTTAATTGTTTTTTCCTCTAACTGTTTATCACACCAAATTTTCTCCTTAAATTTTGATTTTATGTTTTTTTTAATAGTATCTTTATTCTGCAAAATGGTTTCTTCCATGATTCCCCAATAGTTTAGCCAAGAAAGGACATCTTTATGCCATGCTCACTTGAGTCAATGGTGGTTATGACTTGATTTTGAAGAAATTTTAGGTAGCCTCTTGTCTTCCATGTTGTTTAACTTGTTCGTATACATTAGGTATCTAGTCATAGCCATGCTCTCAATGGGGGAGAAGCTTGTTTCTAAGAGGAGAATGTGATAGGGTGTATTTCCTTTAATTTTGAGATTATAGGTTATAGAATTATTTTGTATTTTCTCTATCTTTTTCGAGGATTCACAAGAGATACTACAACCCCACATTTCACATCCATAAAGAATATATTTTATTAATAAATTATACATTAATAAATTGCTAAAGAACAAATACATTATTAAAAATGTGGTTATTGATAACTATTAAAGTATTACTAAATTTTTTTTTTAAGTAAAAAAGGGGAGAATCCTTCTATTCAATCCATGAAAAAGTGCAAGTAATACAATGATTTGCGGATGGGAAAGACCCCTCAAAAAGAGAATAGGGGATCATTTGAAACTAGCCTATGCTAAAAGAGAGCTCCATAGAGCGTGTGGGAAGAGAAAGATGGAAACATTACAATGCAAGGAGAAAGGACCGGATCACTGTGTTGATTAGTGAGGATCCTTTCTACCTTTTTTTTTTGCGGACATCAATCCAACCAGAGGAGATGGTAGGCTCAACAACCTTTACCACCAAAGCCAGGTGGTCTGAGGAAGTGCCATGATCTTGAGTTGGTGAATTCAGTTGTGTTTCATGAGGTCTCTTCTGAGTCACTGGGAGCGATGTGGTGATCATGATTGTGTCAATTGTTTCCCCTTTTTCGTGAGGTGGGTGCAAGGACTTAATTCGGGAGTTTAAATCATGACTTCTGAATCTTCAGGATTTTGTATCGAGGCTGTAGGCTGGTTTTTTGGGTCGAGAGTTGGCTGCTGAGAGAAAGATGGGGCCTGCGAGGGCAATGAGGAAGGTGAAGGAGTTGGAGCAGCTTTGTGATGTTGCTGGTTGTCGGAGGAAGGGTTCGGGCGACTTTTGTGAGATTTTGGTCCTTGCCAACCATTGGCTCTTTTCCGTGCTCCAAAAGTTGAGGGAGGGGTGGGGGAAAGAGGACAAGTTGCATGGAGGTGTCCTATTTGCTGACAGAAGAGGCATCTGAAGGCGGTGTTCTCATAATCGACCATCTGTATGAAAGGATCTCCATCACCCCAATCTATGAGAATCCTATCCTGAAGCCCTTGACTGAGGTCAATTTCAATGCATATGCAGGCGAAGGTGACGAATCCTTTCGCTATTCTGTCTATGTCTATCTTGATAAATCTACCCAATGCATTGCCCAGGGTGGGTAAAAAGATGATGAATAAAAATGCAGGGGTAGATTGGGTAGTCTTACCGAGACTGGTGTAGTCATGGTTGTCATGGTCAGTGGGTTGAAATCCGGGAACCATCGCTGCATGGAGAGACTAGATCTTCCCCAGAACCAAGGACCTTGCTCTAGTACGCATTGACATTCAGCTTCTGTGGAGAAGTTGACGATGAAGAACCCCTTGGAACAGAAGAAAAACTCATGACCCTCCGACCAGGTCTTGTTAACCCATTCCTTTAGCGTAGGGGCCGAGGGCCAAAGTCTGTTGAAGTGGCAAATGAGGGCTTTGACCTGGTATATATAGGCAAAGCCATAGACATGGGGGTCTTCGAATTTTGTTGTTGGAGGTTCTGCGCACTGCTCCACAATGAAGGCACCTCCAAAGGGCTCCTTTGTTTTTGAAGCTTCGGCCTTGAGCCCCGTAGGAGCGGAGGTCCCTGATTTCACGGCCTACTTGTAAGAGCTTGGATGAGTGACTGAGGGCGCTCCTCCACGCAACCGAGAGGTGAGAGAAATGATTGCATTTTTTAGATTTCCATAGTCCCGTAGCAGAGAGGTGTCTGTAAGCTTTCGTCCTTCGAAGATTAGTCATTGGAATCTAGGCGGAGTCCGTGTGGCTTGGTGGATTTGAGTTTTGAGCTAAAAAACAGAGTCTGAGTCTTGAACCTGCAAGCAAAGAGAAGATCTGGCAATTGTCTTTATAAAAAGGGGGAAGTTTTCCGTGATCTCGGAGCTAGTCTTGCCGCGATGTTCAGAATGAAACCTCACTCGTGCATTTCTCTTCAATAGATTTCTACACCAGAGCAAAGGCGGACAGTCCCCCAAAAGCCAAAGATCCCTGAGGTTTCTGCTATTTGAATGGCTTCCAGTCTTTAGGTTAGGGCGGCGGCGACGACGGCTAGGGTTTAGTACTCGCTGGTTCACCTCGGCCCTGCAAAAGACCGCCTCTTCCTTCTCCCCGTTAGGGTTCTGTTTCATTGGCATAACCCTATCGTCGTCGCTTAGCGATCTCTTGGGATCTGGCGCGACTGTCTCGAAAATGACCAAGGAAGGAGAAACGTATGAGAAAGAGGAAGAAACGGGGCCGGATCCTTCAGATCTAAGCGCCACAGTCACGAGTTGTCGCTGCAAATCGAGGGTAGAGGCGGCCAAACCCTCAAAATCGTCGGAATACTGCTTTGCATTCCATTCGCCGCCTGAAGATTTCCAGATGAATGTGTAAACGCCCATTCTCTCCATCGTCCATGTGTGACTAATCCTTTTTTAAAATTATTACTAAATTATTGATAAATGAATAAATAAATATATTATTAGGTTATCAAAAAATTAAAAACTTATTAATTAAATTAAATTATTAATTAATAAAAACCTATTAATTAATGATGATGATTAACGTCCACTAAGACCTAATTGGTCTATCGTACCTTAAGAGGGTAAGTGATTACTTGTGATTCTTTAGAATTTTGTTTCTGTGCTCGAAAAAAATTAAGTGAAGCTTTCCAAGATCACCACACTTTTCTTGAGTTAAGAGGTTAGGAATGTTGGTAGTGTGATCAATATTTTGAAAATGAGATCTAATATGGGTATAGGCTTGACAGTCTAAGAGAAAGTTCTTTTCATCTTCAACCTTCTTAGTGTCACAAAGGTGACACACTCTTTCATCCCATGGCGTTTTAGGAATTGACCAATGCCCAGTTTCACTATGGAGCTCGTGAGAATTTGTTCTTATCTTAGCAAAGCTTATTTTTTTCTTTACACTTGGAAAAACAGATAGATAATTTTGATCTTCTGGATTAGGGTTGATTACATATTTATAATACCTTAATTTTCTTTTCTCTTCTAACTCTTTATCACATCACATTTTTTACTTAAATTTTGATTTGACATTTTTTTTAATAGTATCTTTATTCTGCAAAATGGTTTCTTCGATGATTCCCAAATAGTTTAGCCAAGACCGGGCGTCTTTATTCCATCCTCGCTTGAGTCGATGGTGGTTATGACTTGATTTTGAAGCAATTTTAGGTAGCCTCTTGTCTTCCATGTTGTTTAAATACATTAGGTATCTAGTCATAGCCATGCTCTCAATGGGGGAGAGGCTTGTTTCTACGAGGAGGATGGGATAAGGCATATTTCCTTTAATTTTGAGATTATAGGTTATAAAATTATTTTGTATTTTCTCTATCTTTCTCCAGGATTCACAAGAGATATTAAAGCCCCAGATTGCACATCCATAAAGAATAAGAGGTGTAACAAGAGTGTCAAAAAGGAGTTTCTTCTTATCCCAACTCCAAAGATCAGCTAATTTACAATTGTTTTCAAGCCAATAATAAGATTTCCATCTACCAATAATCCTTTTCTCGATCCTATAATTCCAATTGAGCTTCTGGTGTATATTAATTCCAATATATTGGTATGAAGTCACTTCCTCCAAGTTGTTGTTGTCCTACACAAAGGTATCATAAGGGATCTTATTGGATTTAATAATGATGACCTTAGTCTTATCAGTATTAACAGTCATACCCATATTGGAGAAAACAACCTTGAGGATTCTTAGTTGGTTTTCAAGTTCATGGGGAATCCTTTCCATAAGAACGATATCATCGGCATAAAGAAGAATATTGATGAATATACCACTGAGAGTACGGTCGACATAACCATCTTTTTCCAGGCATTCTTTTAACTTATCAATGTATATGCCAAAAAGGGTAGGGGACAAAGGACAACCTTGTTTGAATCCTATATTACAGTTAATCTCTTTTGACCAGCCCTCAGTTTTTTTGAACTTATCAATAACGCTCTCATACATCCTTATTGCAGTAACCCTCAACTCGAGAGGCACTTTTATCTCTTCCAACTTATTCCAAAGGTTTTTCCTAGGAATCATGTCAAAAGCTTTTCTAAAGTCAACAAAACAACAAAAAAGATTGTTTTTAGTATTGTGAACCTCCTCTGCAATGATCCTAAAGGTAAAAATATGGTCCACAGTTGAATGATATCTCTTAAAACAGACCTCAACTTTAGCTCTTTTACCCTCACTTTCTAGCCAAATGCTAATCTTCTTTTCCAAAGTAATTCCATAAAGCTTGGCTAAAATTGGGCTAATCATAATGGTCCTATTATTAGAGGGAATGTTTTTATCCCCATGTTTAAAAATAGGAACAATGAGGCTTTGCATCCAGGGTTTAGGGAAGCCTTGCTTAACTGTTAAATCGAAGAGCTTGTGTATGTGAGGGATAAGGATTGGCCCTCCGATTTTAAAATTTTTAGCTTGGTAGCCTTCAATGTCCTTTGCTTTCCCATTTTTGAGATTCTTAACCCTGAACTCTATGTCATCTAAAGAAAAAACTTCTTCCTTTGTAGGGACAATAGGAAAGGTGTCCATGGAATTAGGGAACTCGTAAAGACTTTTAAGGTAGGAATTCATGTCCGTTAAGGGAATCCTATTATTTTATTTAGTATTGCATTTTAGAATTTGGTTCTAGAACTTCTTAGGATCCAACGTGTATAGTTTTGAATGTTGCGCTTGCCTTTTATTGATATATTATCTTTTTTTCCTTTTAATTAGGGATTTGTACATATTTATCTTATCAATTTTTAAGGGCTTATTAGAAGCATCCCTAATGAATTTCCTAGCAATTTTACGTTCTTTATCATACCAAGGGTTGTTTGTTCTATTATTCTTTTTATGGGACACCTCGAAAGATAACTTGTTAATAGAAGTGGAAAGAGTAGTTGTAAAATTATGATAGAGTTCTTCAATGTTGTCCTTATATGTTAGGAGGTTTAATTTACTATTTAAATCCTTTAAGAAAACGTCTTTACTTTGGTCAAAGCACAAATTCCTTTGATTATCAAAATTCTCTTCAATGGTGCTCCTATGCATGGAAAATCCTAGAGTTAGGGTTAAAGGTTTATGATCAAAGTCATGGTCGTGGTAATTTAAAATGTCAAAAGTTTTTATTTGGTTTGAAACGGGGATATCGTATATCACATAATCTACAACACTACTACCTAGCCCATGAATGCAGGTCATTTGGTTGGAGTTTGGCCACTTCGTTACTCCATTGCAAATGATTAGGTCTTGAGAGCTGCAGAGCTTGACCAACTCAGTACCAAACAAATTCTCAATTAGGTCTTTAGATCTTCTTTTGTAGCTATTAGATAAAACAAGGTCCTCATCTAGACATAAAGGATTATGGTTGGAGTCATCACTTAAAAGAGTAGCTTGTTTAGTTTCAATCCTAGCGTTAAAGTCTCCTAGCAGAAGGATATTACATTCATTTTTCAAATTATAAATATGTTGTTCTAAATTATTATAGGGACAATTTTTATCTAGATTATTTTTCTTATAAAAAGTAGAATTAGTAGGTGAAAAATAAAAAAATTGCTATATACATCTTCTTAGCATTGGTGTCTGAAATTTCTATCCAAATGTATTTATTAAGAGGGTCAATCTTATGAATTTGAATGTGAGGAGAAATTCTTTTTCTAATATAACAGTTTATGCCTCCTATCCCTCTACGATGGGATTGTTTGTTCCATGATGACCATAAGACAAATCCTTCCATGTTAGGGACGTTAGACTCCTCATGCTCCCAAGTTTCAGCTAGACAAATAATATCAATATCACTTAGGATCCAACTTATCATAGGACCTTTGCACCATGGAAAGCCACAACAATTCCAAAAAGGGATCCCAAGTGTCCCAAATTCCTATTTATTATTATCCTTATAGTCTCTATCCATAACAATAGCTTTTCGATTTCTAATTATTTCCCATTTTCCTTCTTTCCTGGCTTCTTTTACCCTTTGAACTTCCTTCCTTAATTCAGCTTGGTCTTCGGGAACGAGGTCTTCATTTATAAATATTCTTGACCCTTTTAAGCTCGGAGATTTACTAAGTATGCTATATTTATGTTCATTAAAACTTACTTTGACACGGATCAACCTATCTTTGTGATCAATTCTTTTTCCTAGCCTATTTTCTTCTATGAGGTAAGTTGCATCAATTTGTGATTCATTTTTTAATTCTTCTTTTACTATTGCAAGTGTATCTTCCTCTTGTTGTTCTTTTATACCAAAAATTATGAGGTTCAAGGCTCTTTTGTTATGCTCATGGTCCAATTCGATTAGCTTATTCATTTCGTCTTTGATGGGTTTGATATCCAATTTAATCCTGGGGTCAAATTGTTGGTTAGTTATTCTTCTAGCTCTTTAATCCTATCTCTCAAGTTGTGATTTTCTTCAACCCCTCCTTCTTGGGTTGATTGTTTATGTTTTTCCATTTCTTGAATTCTATCCTTCGTTGTCTGCAATTCACTCTTGAACCCTAAGAATCTATCCTCTATTTGAGTTTGAATGGTATCATTAATTTTTTTATCAATCATTGCCTCTAGCTCTATTTGGATTTTTACGTCTCTTTCTTCACTCATTTTTTCTAATGTCCCTATCTCTATTTGGATTTTGGCATCTCTCTCTTCTCCTTTTTTTTTTTTCTATTGATTCCATATAATCGTAAAGGATCTCTACGATGATTTTGGGGGGCCTCCGATTCTTAGGATGAGTTTTTGGAATAGGTGGTGGAGTGCTCATATCGAAAAGAAGAGAAAAAATATAACAATTATTATTATGGATTGACTTTATCTCTCAAATCAACTTTTACTTCTGAAACTTAAAAAATATATATATATATACTTAAAATTAAAATCGAGAGAAACTACAGAGATTATTCTCAGTAAAAAAGGTAAAAACTAAGATTATTTCCTTTCAAAACCCTAGATATATAATCTTAGAAATAAAATATCTCCTAAAATAAATAAATAAAGAGTTCAAAAAGAAATTCAAAACCGCAGAGAACTAGTATGCCTATTCCAAACCGCAAAGAAATATTAATTTTAAAACTGCAGAGAAGTAGTATTCTGGTTTAAAACTGGTGAGAAATATTATTTCCATTCAAAACCACATACAAATATTTTTCGAGTTCAAAACCGCAGAGAAATATTATTTCCGTTCAAAACATGAGAGAAATACCTTCAAACATGATACTAAAAACATGTTATTACTTTTAATAATAACAATGTATTTACTAATTATTGTATTAAGTGATAATTAATAACAACTTATTAATTACAAAGTATTAATAAATGATAACAAAGTATTAATAAATGATAACAACCTATAAATAACAAAGTATTAATAACAACCTATTAAACATATTAACAATGTGGTTATTAAAGTATTAAAGTATTACTAATGTGGTTATTTATAACTATTAAAGTATTACTAAATTATTGATAAATTAAAAAATAAATACATTATTAAAAAAGTATTAGGTTATTAAGAAATTAAAACCTTATTAATTAAATTAAAGTATTAAATAGTAACAACTTATTAATTAATGTAATAATAACAACCTATTTACTAATTAATGTATTATTTACTAAGTAATAACAACCAATTAATAACAAAGTATTAATTAATAACAACCTATTAATTAAAAAGTATTAATAAATAATAACACCCTATTTATGTATTAATAACAAAGTATTAATTAGCAACAACCTATTTACTAATTGATGTATTAATACATAAATACATAAAATTAAATTATTAATTAATTTATTAGTTAATAACTTTATGTGTGATGTATAAATTAAGTATCAATACATTAATGTATAATGTAATATTTTAATTAGTAATACCTTAATAATATATAATATAGTGTATTAATACATTATACATTAATAAATTGCTAAAGAACAAATAAATTATTAATAATGTGGTTATTGATAACTATTAAAGTATTACTAATTTTACAAACACTATTATTATAACACAAAAAACCAAACATATATTAATTTTAACTCTTAACTTTTAAATGATTTGAGTGGTTCTTTGAATGTTTATAAAGCTGGACGTTCAGATGAATCTTGGCTATGGCATTTGATATATGGTCATTTACATTTTGGTGGCTTAGATATGTTACAAAAGAAGCAGATGGTAAAGGGGTTGCCCTGTATTCAACAACCTACAAGCTCTTGTGAGAGTTGTATACTTGGGAAGCATCACAGAGAGAAATTTGTTTGAGGTGTTTCCTACAAAGCAAAAGCTCCATTGGAAATTGTCCACACAGATTTATGTGGACCTGTGCAAACACCTTCTTTGAATGGTTGTGTTTATTTTATGACTTTCATTGATGATTTCAGTAGGAAGACTTGGTTGTATTTGTTGAAGCAGAAATCTGAAGCCTTTGAAGTTTTCAAGAAGTTTAAGTCTATGGTTGAGAATGAGAGTGGTTGAACCATTAAGATCCTAAGGTCTGACAGAGGAGGTGAATACAAAATTAATGAATTCATTGAATTTTGTGATCTTCATGGAATTAAGAGGCAGTTTACTGCTCGATATACCCCGTAATAGAATGGAGTGGCTGAAAGGAAGAATTGGACCATCATGGACATGGATCGAAGCACGTTGAAAGAAAACCGTCTTTCAAATGAATATTGGGGAGATGCAGTTATTTGCTCTATTTTTATCTTGAATAGAAGTCCGACCAAGACCGTGAGGGATCGTGTACCTCAGGAAGCCTAGGATGGTAAGCCTTGCAATGTTTCTCATTTCAGAATTTTTGGATGTGTTGCATTTGCGCATGTACCTGCAAAAATGAGAATGAAGTGGGATGACAAAAGTGAGAGATGTATCTTTGTTGGATACAATGAAGAGTCTAGGGCATATAAACTCTACAATCCCATCACCCAGAAATATGTAATTAGCAGAGATGTTCAATTTCTGGAAGTATTGACAGGTATTGTAGTGATGGGATTGTTCAATTACACCATGTCCACCATGACTGATGTCATAGGTATGTAGTGAATCAAATCCAACTTTAGCTTCATTAAAAGATAGACTTAAAGGATAGAAGAATAGAAGCTTAAGAGAATTGTATGATCAGAATGAAGAAGTAGATCAGATTTCAAATTTTGCATTTATAGCTTATGATCATGTTAGTTATGATGAAGTTGCTAAAGAGGATGTCTGGATAAAATCAATGGATGAGGAGATTGATTTCATTGAAAGGAATAACACTTGGGATCTTGTCAATTTACCTGAAGGTAAGAAGAGCATTAGTGTTAAATGGGTTTATAAGACTAAGTTGAGTGCATATGGTGAAGTTGAAAAGTACAAGGCAAGACCTGTAGCTCAGGGGTTTAGTCAGCAACCCGGTATTGATTATAATGAAACATTTGCTCTGGTGGAAAGAATTGACATTGTGAGGATGGTCTTAGCTATTGCAGCTCAGAATAGATGGATCATGCATCAGATGGACATTAAGTCTGCATTCTTGAATGGATTGTTGCATGACCAGAATGATGCAATAAATCAGCTATTGCATTGTCAAAGAATCATGTTTTTCACAAACATAGTAAGCACATTGATATGAGGTGTCATTTCATTCGTGAGCTGGTAAATGGAAAAGATTTTGTTCAGTTATGCAGGTCTGAAGAACAATTTGCAGACATATTTACGAAGCCTTTGGGAAATGAATTATTTAAAATCCATAGAAGAAACATTGGGGTCTGCAAGCTGTAATGCATTGTTTACAACAATTTTGTTTTTACTTGTTTTAGTTTGTTTTGCTTTGAAATGATTAAGAGGAAGTATGTCAGAAATTAATAATTTCACCACCCTTGTTTAAACTATGAATCGATGGTCATCTTGACCTTTCAATAATCAAGGGTTAAGCCACTAATTTCTATTTTGTCTTACATTTCCTAAATGGTGGCTGCCTTAACCTTTCAAGGCAACCAAATTCCAACACTGCCTTGATTAAAATCTTTTAGAAGATCGAAGGGGCACTCTGTTAATGTTTAAATACCACAGTTGTAATTGTAATTTTAGATATATGGAATATGACATACAAGAAGCTTGAAATCAATTTCTAAATAGCATTATGTTATTGGAGTGCTCAACATTTATAATTTTGTTTTTAACTCATTGAGTTTGTAAACTCTATTTTGGCAATTTGTTCTTCGAATCATCTTTCAGTTTGTTCAATTGAGCCGCTCATCTTTTAACACCCTTTCTCACATATCGCAACTCGGTAATTCCTGTTGCATTTTGTTTTGGTGTTTGGCATTTTGCAATTGTCGATATCCAAAATCCCAAAGTAGTGGGCCCCACAGATTTATCGCCATATCGCGACTCGGGGGTTGTTGCATTTTGTTGGGCGCTTCCAAACACCAATACCTGATACTAGGAGGTCTCGGGCCCACAACCTTTTTGTAATTTCGCGTCTCGGCAATCCTGATTGTGTTTCGTTTTGGAATCGAGCGTTTGTAAACACCGATACGCAACCCCTCCTTATTTTCAACAATCTCAAGACAATACGTAATGGAAAGTGATTATCTTTCATCCATAGCTACTTATTAATTGTCCACCACTACTCATAACTATTCTCTAGGTCTTCAATATTATTATTCTCCGCTCTACCTTTCTCATATTTTGTACTATTCCCTACAAAAATTTAAGTGGATAGTGGCCCTACTGTCACTTTAATAAAGGTGTGATACAACTTTGACTTCAACCTAGATGGTATCATAGTCTAGACACACATAGTTGAGTATTATTCTCCACTCTACATGTAGATTATTATATATGGTTATGGATTATATTTTATAATGAAATCATACATTATATAATAAATTAACAATTTGTTAATTTGTATATAGTTTGTTGATTTAAGATGTCAGTAACCATAATTTTGAAATATAAGATGTAAAATAAGATGTAGAAGATGATAATTTATGAATGCTATGCATGTGGTTATGTAACATTTAATAAAATCGTGCACTTTATAATAAAAATAGATGGGAATAAGGTCTAAACCATATAACAATGGTATCTTAATAGTATCTTTAATCTGCAAAATGGTTTCTTCCATGATTCCCAAATAGTTTAGCAAAGACCGGGTGTCTTTATGCCATCCTCGCTTGAGTCGATGGTGGTTATGACTTAATTTTGAAGCAATTTTAGGTAGCCTCTTGTCTTCGATGTTGTTTAACTTGTTCTTATACATTAGGTATCTAGTCATAGCCATGCTCGCAATGTGGGAGAGTCTTGTTTCTACAAGGAGGATGGGATATGGCATATTTCCTTTAATTTTGAGATTATAGATTATAAAATTATTTTGTATTTGCTCTTTCTTTCTCCAAGATTCATGAGAGATACTAAAGCCCCATATTGCACATCCATAAAGAATAAGAGGTGTAACAAGAGTGTCAAAAAGGAGTTTCTTCTTATCCCAACTCCGAAGAACAACTGATTTACAATTGTTTTCAAGCCAATAATAAGCTTTCCATCCGCCAATAATCTTTTTCTCGATGCTATAATTCCAATTGAGCTTGTGGTGAATATCAATTCCAATATATTGGTATGAAGTCACTTCCTCCAAGTTGTTGTTGTCGTACACAAAGGTATCATAAGGGATCTTATTGTATTTAATAATCATGACCTTAGTCTTATCAGTATTAACAGTCATACCCATATTGGAGAAAACAACCTTGAGGATTCTTAGTTGGTTTTCAAGTTCATGGGGAATCCTTGCCATAAGAACGATATCATCGGCATAAAGAAGAAGATTGATGAATATACCAGTGAGAGTAGGGCCGACATAACCTTCTTTTTCTAGGCATTCTTCTAACTTATCAATGTATATGCCAAAAAGGGTAGGGGACAAAGTACAACCTTGTTTGAATCCTATATTGCAGTTAATCTCTTTTGACCATCCCGCGGTGTTTTTAACCTTATCAATGATGCTCTCATACATCCTTACTTCAGTAACCCTCAACTCGATAGGCACTTTTATCTCATCCAACTTATTCCAAAGGTTTGTCCTAGGAACCATGTCAAAAGCTTTTCTAAAGTCAACAAAACAACAAAAAAGACTGTTTTTAGTATTGCGAACCTCCTCTCCAATGATCCTAAAGGTAAAAATATGGTCCAAAGTTGAATGATATATCCTAAAACCGACCTCTCCTTTAGATCTTTTACCATGACTTTTTAGCCAAATGCTAATCTTCTTTTCCAAAATAATTCCATAAAGCTTTGCTAAAATCAGGCTAATCATAATGGTCCTATAATTAGAGGGAATGTTTTTATCCCCATGTTTAAAAATAGAAACAATGAGCCTTTGCATCCAGGGTTTAGGGAAACCCTTCTTGACTGTTAAATCGAAGAGCTTGTGTATGTGAGGGATAAGGATTGGCCCTCCGATTTTAAAAATTTCAGCTTGGTAGCCTTCAATGTCCTTAGCTTTCCCATTTGCGAGCTTCTTAAGCCTAAACTCTATGTCATCTAAAGAAAAAAATTGTTCCTTTGTAGGGAAAATAGGAAAGGTGTCC
Source organism: Picea glauca (assembly GCA_000966675.3). Classification (NCBI taxonomy): domain Eukaryota; kingdom Viridiplantae; phylum Streptophyta; class Pinopsida; order Pinales; family Pinaceae; genus Picea; species Picea glauca. Next base: position 251,793 of record JZKD02S0359447.1, on the reverse strand, counting down.
ATGGAATTAGGGAACTTGTAAAGAATTTTAAGGTAGGAATTCCAGTCCGTTAAGGGAATCCTGTTATTTTGTTTAGTATTGTGTTTTAGAATTTGTCTCCAGAACTTCTTAGGATCCAACTTGTATAGTTGTGAAAGTTGCTCTTGCTTTTTATTGATATAGTATCTTTTTTTCCTTTTAATTAAGGCTTTGTACGTATTTATCTTATCGATTTTTAAGGGCTTATTAGAAGCATCCCTAATGGTGAGAATTATTATTTCCATTCAAAACCACATAGAAATATTGTTCCCGTTCAAAACCGCAGAGAAATATTATTTCCGTTCAAAACCGGAGAGAAATACCTTCAAACATGATACTAAAAACAAGTTATTACTTCTAATAATAACAATGTATTTACTAATTATTGTATTAAGTGATAATTAATAAAAACGTATTAATTAAAAAGTATTAATAAATGATAACAAGGTATTAATAAATAATAAAAACCTATTAATAACAAAGTATTAATAACAACTTATTAAACGTATTAACAATGTGGTTATTAAAGTATTAAAGTATTATCAATGTGGTTGTTTTCCCTGAGTTTACCATGAAGTGGCCTATTTCTTGTATAAGCTTGTTGGTAGACTTCTTACCTCTTTTCTTTTCATATTTCTGATTTTTCCTCTGATTCTTTGATTGACTACGCTGTATTCCGAGGCCCTTGCTGGATTGAGCTGTGGATCCAGTGGAGGAGTTAAGAAAGACCTTGTGTACCTTCTGTAATTGATCCCTAGGTATGGTGTACAGTTTCTGATTCCTGTAGGCGTGTTAGAGGTGCTCTAGATCTACCACAACTAGTTCTTTCTCTTCTAGCTCCATTTCAGCGTCACTGTCCTCTGTCTCCAGAAAGTCTTGCTGGTCCACAATAGTGTCTAGGGAGGGGTGATCTAATTCCTTCCCCTGTGATGTTCGTTCTTCCCCTTGGTTCATAGTTTGGGGAGGATTATCCGCACGGGGTTCATTGGGATTTATGAGGGTTGAGGGATTCTCTGGTTGATCTTGTAGTATTTCATATTTATTACTAGTGGAAGGAACCTTACTTACTTGGGCTAGTTTCTTTCGTCCTCCTTGTCTTCGTTTTTCTGCTCGTTGAGCAAATTCGTCCTTGTCTTTTCCGTTTTCTGGGTTCCCTACTTTGTGAGCAGCATTGAGGGGGCACTCTCTGAAAAGATGAACTTGTTCATGGAATTTCCTGCATCTGAACGGAATGTGTTCATAGTTGATGGTTTGGGTCCAATCCTCGTCATGATATTCAAGAATTATGGATCCCGGTAGTGGCTTGGCTATGTTCAGGTACACGCAGATGCGCACATAAGAGGTATAATTCCTATGCTTGGTGGCTTCTGAAGACTTAACATATATTTCAATGGTATTACCTATGTCGACCAAGACCTCTTCCAGCCAGAATTCCTGGGGGAGAGAGTACATTCTAATCCATATAGGTGCATGGGCGAAATCTTCCCTTTCAGGGTTGAACTTCTCAGTCCAGAATCTTAAGAAGAGTTCTGCTGAGTTATAGAAATAAGGCCCTCCATCAAAGATGCGATTGCGGTCTTCGAGGTTGTACAATATGATTGTGAAGAAACCCTTGGAACCCAGTTGTAGTTCATAGTGTACTTTTGGCTTCCACAAATATTGTATCCATTTGATCAGATCACGCTCTGAAGGCCAAAGCCCTAGGAATTTTCCTACTAGGGCATAGTCTCTCATATAATGCTTTTGTTCTTCTATGCATGGTGAGATAATGATGTATTTTGGGGCCTGTGGCACTTGTGGGATGCATTTGCCTGGCATCCATGGAGTTGATGCTGTAGCCGGGATAGTCGCGTTCTCTGGATCAATATCCATCTCCCGATCCTTGAAGGTTCCTTCTGCTAGAAGTTTTGAGCGCAGATTTGGTGGGGGCTCAAAGGTCGGCCATTTTAAACCTTCTCCAGAGCTTCCATTCGCGGTGGCCTAGCTGTAAGAGGCATTGTTCGACCCTCCTTCCTTCCGAGACATGAGCCCCAACAGGGCGAGAGTTGTGGCAATGCGGTGCAGTGCGGCTGAAAAACCCTAAACCCTAAACCTAGTTGCAGACCTCATCCTATTTGATATTCTTCTTCGTTAATAAATATATTAATATTTTATTAATTAATGTATTAATACATAAAAAGAATTTAATATATTAAAGTATTAATGTAATAATGTAACATGTTAATAAAAAAATACATTAATAGTATATTGTAAACATATATTGATATTTATAGATTTGTAAAACAAAATAAAAACAAATAAACAATACAACCTATTAATTAATTAAAATATTAATAATAATGCAAAAAATTATCAATAATATATAAATATTTAAATGTATAAAAATAATAATATATTAATTGATTAATAGTGATGTATAAATATTAATGTATTAGTGTAATATGCTAATTAATAAATACTTTAATAATATATTATATTAATTAATTTATAAATTAAGATATTGTTTCCTCTTAAGAGGTCACGGGTTCAAATCCAAAGGGGGGTAGGGTATGTATACCTTTGTAGACTTTACCAGTCAAATCGTTGGGTGGAGGGGGTCCCTTGTCCCATAAACAAGGTGGTCTCATACACCAATTTCGTGTGCTAGCTTGGCGTAACCTTAAAAATAGATTATTATTATTTTTATAGTAAGAAAGTAAAAACCAAGAAATAATATAACCTATTAATTAATTAATAAAGTAATATAACCTATTAGATATTAAGTATTAATATAATGTATTAATTAATTAATAAACTAAAACATTTACTAATTAATGTACTAATACATAGATACATAAAATTAAAGTATTAACTAATTACTTAATTAATACCTTAATGTGATGTATAAATTAAGTATCAATACATTAATGTATAATGTAATATTTTAATAGTATTAATTAATAACAACTTATTAATAAATTAACTTATTAATGCAACCTATTAATTAATTAATAAAGTAATATAACCTCTTAGATATTAAGTATTAATATAACGTATTAATTAATTAATAAACTAAAACATTTACTAATTAATGTACTAATACATTGATACATAAAAGTAAAGTATTAATTAATTACTTAATTAATACCTTAGTGTGATGTATAAATTAAGTATCAATACATTAATGTATAATGTAATATTTTAATTAGTAAATACCTTAATAATATATAATGTATGATGATGATGATGGTGATTAAAGTCCACTAAGATCGAATTGGTCTATCGGACCTTAAGAGAATAAGTGATTACTTGTGATTCTTTAGAATTTTGTTTATGTGCTTGAAAAGCATCAAGACAAGTTTTCCAAGATCACCATACTTTTGTTGAGTTAAGAGGTTAGGAAGGTTGCTAGTGTGATAAATATTTTGAAAATGAAATCTAATATGGGTATAGGCTATACAATCTAAGAGAAAGTGCTTTTCATCTTCAACCTTCTAGTGTCACAAAGGTGACACACTCTTTCACCCCATGGCGTTTTAGAAATTGACCAATGCTCAGTTTCACTATGGAGCTCGTGAGAATTTGTTCTTATCTTAGCAATGTTTATTTTTTTCTTTACACTTGGCAAAACAAATAGATAATTTTGATCTTCTAGATTAGGGTTGATTACATCTTTATAATACCTTAATTATTTTTTCCTCTAACTCTTTATCACACCAAATTTTCTCCTTAAATTTTGATTTTACGTTTTTTTTAATAGTATCTTTATTCTGCAAAATGGTTTCTTCTATGATTCCCCAATAGTTTAGCCAAGACCGTGCATCTTTATGCCCTCCTCACTTGAGTCAATGGTGGTTATGACTTGATTTTGAAGAAATTTTAGGTAGCCTCTTGTCTTCCATGTTGTTTAACTTGTTCGTATACATTAGGTATCTAGTCATAGCCATGCT
>JZKD02S0359447.1:224726-242670 GCA_000966675.3 Picea glauca | reverse complement strand
AATAAATAATAACACCCTATTTATGTATTAATAACAAAGTATTAATTAACAACAACCTATTTACTAATTAATGTATTAATACATAAATACATAAGATTAAATTATTAATTAATTAATTAATTAATAACTTTATGTGTGATGTATAAATTAAGTATTAATACATTAATGTATAATGTAATATTTTAATTAGTAATACCTTAATAATATATAATATAGTGTATGAATGCATTATACATTAATAAATTGCTAAATAACACATAAATTATTAATAATGTGGTTATTGATAACTATTAAAGTATTACTAATTTTACAAACACTATTATTATAACACAAAAAACCAAACATATATTAAATTTAACTCTTAACTTATAAATGATTTGAGTGGTTCTTTGAATGTTTATAAAGCTGGAAGTTCAGATGAATCTTGGTTATGGCATTTGATATATGGCCATTTACATTTTGGTGGATTAGATATGTTACAAAAGAAGCAGATGGTAAAGGGGTTGCCCTGTATTCAACAACCTACAAGCTCTTGTGAGAGTTGTATACTTGGGAAGCATCACAAAGAGAAATTTGTTTGAGGTGTTTCCTACAGAGAAAAAACTCCATTGGAAATTGTCCACACAGACTTATGTGGACCTATGCAAACACCTTCTTTGAATGGTTGTGTTTATTTTATGACTTTCATTGATGATTTCAGTAGGAAGACTCAGTTGTATTTGTTAAAGCAGAAATATGAAGCCTTTGAAGTTTTCAAGAAGTTTAAGTCTATGGTTGAGAATGAGAGTGGTCGAACCATTAAGATCCTAAGGTCTGACAGAGGAGGTGAATACAAACTTAATGAATTCATTGAATTTTGTGATCCTCATGGAATTAAGAGGCAATTTATTGCTCGATATACCCCACAACAGAATGGAGTGGCTGAAAGGAAGAATCGAACCATCATGAACATGGCTCGAATCATGTTGAAAGAAAAACATATTTCATATGAATATTGGGGAGATGCAGTTCTTTGCTCTATTTTTATCTTGAATATAAGTCCGACCAAGACCGTGAGGGATCATGTACCTCAGGAAGCTTGGGATGGTAAGACTTGCAATGTTTCTCATTTCAGAATTTTTGGATGTGTTGCATTTGCGCATGTACCTGCAGAAATGAGAAGGAAGTCGAATGACAGAATCGAGAGATGTATCTTTGTTGGATACAATGAAGAGTCTAGGGCATATAAACTCTACAATCCCATCACCCAGAAATATGTAATTAGGAGAGATGTTCAATTTAAAGAAGATGAAGCCTCAGATGGAAGTATTGACAAATCAATTTCAGAGGGAGTTGTGTTACTCCGTTGGAGTGTTGAGCCCTCGAGATCCTCCTTTGAAAATTCCTGAGACACGAAAGGTCAACGATGGGAGCACTACTTACATCTCGCGACCTCGTGAGTTGGAGTGTTGAGGCCTTGTGCTCCTCCTCTACGAATCCATGAGACACGATAAGTCAACAATGGGTTGAATCTTTCCCAGGTGACATGTATCCACCACCTGTCACCCACTTCCACCTTTCTCTGAGTGCTTGTTGTTACGCCACCTTTCAACCACGCAGTCCCTACCTAACGGATGTGCTACGTGTTCACACGAGCCCTCGATGCTCCGCACTTTGCGACTTCTGCAGTTGAAAAGGAATTCTTTCAACCTTTGAACCCCCGATACGCGATACCACGCGGAGGTTCTGATCCAACGGTTCTTCCGTGGCTTGGATCCAATGACCACGATCACATCACGATCTCGCAAATTGTGAGTTCATGCAGTCCTACCCTTGACCACTCCAAGTCGCAAGTCAACGAAATGCTACCCGACTGCCACGCGTCCTGTGCCGATGGACAATTTCGAATACTTTGGGACTTTCAGGATGTTATTGAGTCCACTCTCCTCCCTATGCAAAGGTTAAGATTGACGGTCAATAGAGCTACGAAAAATCCTTGGATCGACGGTCCTGGATCCCATCCCTACTTGATAAGGCTGAAAGGGTCGAGGTGTTAACATATGTGCTCCTTCTCTAGATCCATCGGTCTTGACAGATCTGGGGTATTTTCGAAAGGATTCCAACCGTTCATCTACCAAATGATGGGGTATTCTCTTTCGATAATTGGACTCGCTATCCTTTCTAAGATTGAATCATGAAATTAAACCTCTCGGAGCTTTAAACTCCCATGACTCTGAGACCTTAGAGAGCTACTCTTTCTTGCATAAGGTTTCCAGACCTGGTTTGCATGAACCTTCGGACGGTTCTTGGGCAATTGTCCCTAATCTTAGTCGAGTCTCCAGGTAAAGGTTCGGTATGGTTCCAAGGTTTATGGGGTAAATCCTGGGGAAGAGTACTCTCGAGGAGCCTTCCCAGAATATTACGAGAATCAATAAAACAAGATGATTCTCGGTGAAGCAAACCTATACCCTAGACTTAATCATTTGTTCAGAAACCTACTATGGCATATAAGAATACACATGCATCCATTATTTTTAGTCTAAAACACCAGGAAATCATTCCACACATAAATCATAATGGAATATAAACATGAACATGTATTCATGATGTTCAATTCAAAATACAAGGTATTAAACACTTATCAGATCCACAAGGCATGAAGTGACTAATGAGAGCGGTACTCGTTTCCATCCAACCATAGGCTCAATGACTCCAAATGGATTTACCACTAGCCACCCCCGAGCTAGACCACGATGCTTTGAGATTTAGTCTCCTACTTCTAGCTCAATGGAATTCAAGGACAAAGGTTACTCTAATTCTCCTGATATAGAAAAATAATCCAGGATGAAGGTTACTCTCCTTCTTCTTTGTTTATAACTCCCTGTGTTCCAGAGTTTCTTTGGTTCTCTTCCACGATCCCTGTCGCGTGCGCTCTCTCTCTCTACCCTTTACCACACTTCCTCTCTTGCCTTTTCTCTGCAAGATTGCATGTGGCCTGAATTTCCCCATCCGTGGTCAGGTCTGAGAGATTTTACGGATGGGCGGTTCACCCCCATGCCCTCATTAACTCTTGAGGAGCCACCCCATGTACCAATCTGATGAGAAATCCATTCCAAGGTCAGAGAGTTGCTTTGGTCTTTGAGCAAGTAAAAACCAGTACGGTATTGGCTCGGTGGAAGTTAACGCAACCATTCCAGGTCCCTTCCACCACCTCTTATTATCCATCATGGTATATTTTAGTGCATCTCCCTCCCAACAGTCATGCAACACATATTCATAACATAATTTACATTCAACGACCTTTTATACAAAGGTTCATCAAATCAAACATTCACATCTTTGAGTTTTCCATAGTTCTTGGCCAATATAGTTATTTTTACAGATTGGGGGAAACAGGGTGTTACAATTCCCTCCCCCTTAAAGGAACATCGTCCTTGATGTTCTATCTATCAATATGACATGTATGTACAGAAGTAAACAAAATCGAATATGCATGTTTCATGGCATATTCCATTTCCCACGTAGCCTCATCTGGGCCAAAATGTTTCCACTGCACCTTGACATGTGCAATGGTTCGGTTTCTGAGTGGGGTTTCCTTTTTGTCCAGTATGCATTGAGGTTCTAGCAATAATTCTCCCTCCAGTTCCACCTGGATCACAGACCAGTCAATTATATGATTAGAATCATGTACATATTTCTTCAATAATGAAACATGGAAAACATTATGTGCTTTTACTGTTGGAGGAAGTGCTAGCCTATAAGCTACAGGTCCCACTCTATCTAGAACTTCAAAGGCTCCACAATACCGAGGTGCCAACTTGGCACAAGCTCCCATCCTCAGGGAACTCTTCTTGGGCCTAACTCTGAGATATACATGGTCTCCCGTCTTGAATTCTCTTGGAGTTCTCTTTCGGTCAGCGTAACTTTTTTGTCTATCCTGAGTGACTTTTAGATTTTGCTTTATCTGAATCACTTGTTGTTCCATTTCTTTCAACATGTTGGGTCCCATAGTAATTTTGTTTATAGGATTACTCCAACTGACTGGAGTGTTGCACGACCTACTGTAGAGGACTTCAAAAGGACTAGTCTTCAGGGATTTTTGGTAGCCATTGTTGTAGGCGAATTCCACCAGTGGCAGGTAATCTTCCCACTTTTCGGTTGATGCATTACATGCATCCTTAACATGTCTTCTAATATTTGGTTCACTCTTTCCGTATTTCCATCGGTTTAAGGATGATAGGCTATGATAAATAGTAATTTGTTCTCCAGACCAACCATCAAGGATTTCCAAAAGTTGGAAGTAAATTTCGTGTCTCTGTCAGACACGATCTCTTTAGGCATACCATGTAGTCTGAATATCTCCTTCATGAATACATTAGCGATGTTTATTGCCTTGCAAGTCAAATTGATGAGGATAAAATGAGCGGACTTTCTCAATTTATCCACCACTACCATGATGGCATCATTCTGTTTGGGTGAGGTTGGTAATCCGATGATGAAATCCATGGAGATGGTTTCCCATTTCCATTCTGGGATTGGTAGAGGTTTTAATAATCCTGCTGGGTGTTGGTGTTTTTCTTTAACCTGTTGGCATTCTATGCATTTGGATAAGTACTCAGCTATGTCTTTCTTCAATCCAGGCCAATAGAATTGTTTCCTAGTGGCCGTGATCATCTTCTAGTATCCTGGATGACCAATATATGGTATTTTATGTAGTTCATCCATTATGAACCTCTTCAAGTCATCACAATCTGGAATATACAATCTGCTTTTGTAAGTTAGTAGACCTCCATCTATCATCTGGTAGCCTTCATACTTTATCCCTATGGTTTCTTGCTCTAGGTACGAGGTCACAGTCTAGAAGAATGTGTTTGTTTCTTATGCATTCCTGACTCTTTCCTTGACATTCATCTCGCAAGTGCTCACCACTGTCAGGTGAATTGTTTTCATACTTCTGCTAAGGGCATCAGCCACCTTATTTTCCTTTCCTTTAATATGTTTGATTTCAAAATCAAACTCGCTAAGGAAGGCCATCCACCTAGCTTGTCTAGCATTGAGCTTTGGTTGGTCAAACAAATATCGCAATCCATAGTGGTTTGTCATAAGTACAAATTTCCTTCCCAAGAGGTAATGCCTCCACATTCTTAAGGCGTGCACTATGGCAGCCAGTTCTAGATCATGGGTCACATAGTTGACTTCGTTCTCATTCAATTTTTCGGATTCATAGAAAACTACACTTCCTCCTTGCAGGCATATGTGCACATGAGAAATTCAGCTTCGGGATTGGCAATCTCCAACATGGGTGCGTGGGTCATTAGATGTTTTAGCAGTTGAAATCTTTCTTCACATTCTTATGTCTACGTGAATTTATCTCCCTTATTCTGGAGGGCAGTGATTGGACAACCAATCTTGGAGAATCCTTTTATAAATCTCCTATAGTATCCTACTAAGCCCATAAAGGATCTGATATATGAAACGTCCTTTGGGGTAGGCCATTCCATGATAGACCTAATCTTGTCAGGGTCTACTGCTACTCCTTCTTCAGATATGACATGGCCCAAGTAATGTATTTGCTTCTGGAAAAAGTCGCACTTGCTAAATTTGGCATAGAGCTCATGTTCTCTTAGCACTTGAAGCACAAGTCTAAGATGTTCCTCATGTTCCTCTTTATTCTTGGAGTAAATTAATATATCATCAATAAAAACCAGTACAAATTTGTCTAGGAATTTGTTGAGCACATTGTTCATCAAGCACATAAAAGTGGCAGGGGAATTGGTTAATCCAAATGGTACTACCACAAACTCATAGTGACCATATCTCATCCTAAAGGCAATTTTGTGGATGTCTTCACCCTTGATTCAGACTTTATGGTATCCAAATCTCAAGTCAATCTTTGAGAAGATGGAAACACCTCCCAATTGATCGAACAGGTCATTGATCCTGGGTAAGGGGAACTTGTTCTTTATGGTTACCTTATTGAGTTTTCTATAATCAATGCACAGTCGGAGGGTACCGTCTTTCTTTTTCACGCTGGGCCAGATATAGCCTTTGTCCATCATTTCTTTTAGTTGTAATTTAATCTCAACTAGATCGGGTGTGCTCATCTTGTAGGGTGTCCTAGACACTGGCACCGCTCCTGAAGCAATTTTTATCGAGAAGTTAATGTCCCTTCTTGGAGGTAGACCCGAAACCTCTTTCGGAAATACATCTCTATATTCTCTTAGTGTGGGCTAGTCTTCAAGGCTTGGTTCGTCATCTTCAACTGATTCCAACACCTGTATCGCATATAGGGGACATCCCTTTCTGCAATACTTTCTCATTTGAAGGGATGATATTCATCTCACCGAGACAGGTTTTTGGATCCCTTGAAGGGTTATCCTTCTTCCTTCTTCACTTACACATTCTAAGGTTTTATGGTAACAATCCAGTCTGGCTTTATATGTGGCTAGCCAGTCCATACCAATCAACAGGTCATATGATCCTAGGGGTAGTATGTTAAGGGTTGCTTGGGTAGGGAATTCACCCATAGTGAATTGTCAAGCTAGTATGACCTCCGCTACCTTTCTTTAGGTGCCAATGGCTAACTATACCATCCATGGCTTGGCATGTTTATGTGACTGTAATTTACACTTATCAACAACCTTAGGAGCTGTATAACTCAAATTTGAACCAGGGTCAATTAGAATAGACACTAGATGATTGGTGATCATACCTTCCATATCCACCACTGAAGCTTGGTGGTTAGCTTGTTTATCATCCAAGGCTACATAAATTTGTGGCACACACCTGGCCACGTCATTGATGATGGTAGCTTCTTGAACATTGTAAATTCTCCAACTGTTCTGTTGTCGGTGCAGGAAGTCCCTCAGTAGATGTTCTTCTCCACAACCCCAACATTTTAAGGGCTCTCTCTTTGGGTTATCAATCTTTCCTGGGGTATATCCAGAAGGTTTATTTCATCTCTGGGAGGGGAAATTCTGTTGATGTACACTTTAGGTTGGGAAGCTCATCCTTGAGTCCTTTTTATAGTTTTTAAATCTTAGGGATTTAAACCCCTTTTTCTGGAATACTGAACTATTCTTCTGCTTCCATCCTTAGCGAGGTTCTGTCTGATTCCCAAGCTATTCATAACAATATCTTGCCTTTCGGATAGTGTCTTCTAGGGTCTTCGGCTCATCAAAATCAACCCTGTTCTAATAGTCCTTAGGTAGTCCATTGATGAATCGTTGCACCTTTGCCTTTTTTGTTTTTATATAGGGTACGTACCTCAGCAACTCAAGGAATCTGTTGACATATTCATCTATGGTGAGTTTCCCCAGCTTGAGTTCATAGAATTATTTAGTCTTTTCGCCGAAATACTTTTCCGACAGATACTTCTTCCTGAAGTATTTCTCAAACCGTTCCCAAGATAGGTCCTCTTCATGAATCCCTTTTACATTCTTAAGGTATTCCCACCAAATGGAATCCTTTCCATTTAAGTTGAAAGTGGCTACTCAGGCCTTCAAGTTTTCTGAGAAGTCATGGACTCTGAAATACTTCTTTAGTCCAAGCAACCAGGCCTTCGCTTCCTCCCCCTTCTTTATTTCACCATCGAAAGAGGGTGGTTTGGCCTTCTTGAATTCTTCGAGATTATGACTTTTGGAATGATTTTGATTCTTTCGTTTTCTTTAGGAATAAGAACTAGTTCTTCTACTAGAAGATCCCTCCGAGTCACCAGTTTCCTTTCCAGAGGAATCGTCCGACGCTTGTCCCTTATCTCTAGGGTGGACCTTTCTTGAGGTGCTCTTCCCAGTGTGGCCACTTAAAAGACCATGTTTATGTATCTCAGGTGAACTTCAACTTATCTTTTTCTCTCGTTGGTCTGTGTGACTGGTGTCAGGTCCATGCTGCAATTGTCTTTGTATGTCGGATAAACTCTGTAACAAGACTGCATTAATTTCTGTTTGCTTCTCTTTCTCTTTTAACAGCCTCTCATTGTCGGCTTTGCAGCTTTGTAGGTCGATCATGAGGCTCTTCACAGTCTCAGCTAGATCTGGAGGTGTCTCTACTGCTCTTCTTTCGTCAGACTCTTTGTCTCCATTCTATGCGTCTACAGTTTCCTGTGGTTGATCATCCGCTTGTGTGCAGGAAAAACACTTGTTGTTAGTCAATATTTATATTCATTCACAACCAGCACATAATTCATATTTTTCAAATGCATACACATAATAGGAATTTTCATTCTTAACTTCGACTTTTGATAAAGGGGGTTAAGATAGAGGGTTATTCCTTTTAAGAGTACTTCAAATGGGTTTTCTGTGCAGCTCGTTCATGAGCCCAAGCAAGCCAAGTGTTGTAACCAAGCTCTGATACCAATTTGTCACACACCCACTATGGCGACTAAAAATTTTTCTTTGTCTTTTCTTAGAGGGACAAAATCCTTGAATTTCTACGGGGCCTAGCATAGACCATCCCTTCCCTTATCCTCCTCCAAGTGACCACAACCTGGCCTTAGCACAAGGGCCTTTCGTAACTCATGAGTCAAGGCTTTCAACTCCTCTTTCTCCAAACGCTAATACCTGAAATGCGATACAGGTATGGCTCCCTCCTCACTAGCGCCTGCTACATATAACCATAGGCTAGGCTAAACACTAGCACTACTCGCATCTTGTGACCTCGTGAGTTGGAGTTTTGATCCCTCGTGCTCCTCCTTTACGAATCCCTAAGACGCGAAAGGTCAACGATGGGAGAACTACTCGCATCTCACAAGCTCTCAAGTTGGAGTGTTGAGGCCTCGTGCTCCTCCTTTGCGAATCCCCAAGACACGATAAGTCAACAATGGGTTGACTCTTTCCCAGGCAACATGTGTCCACCACCTGTCACCCGCTTCCACCTTTCTCTGAGTGCTTGTTGTTACGCTACCTGTCAACCATGCAGTCCCTACCTAATGGATGTGCCACATGTTCGCATGAGCCCTCGATGCTCTGCACTTCATGACTTCTGCAGTTGAAAAGGAATTCTTACAACCTTTGAACCCCCAATATGTGATACCACACGGAGGTTTTGATCCAATGGTTCTTCCGTGGCTTGGATCCAACAACCACAATCATGTCGCAATCTCTCGAATCATGAGTTTGTGCAATCCTACCCTTCACCACTGCAAGTCGTGAGTCACTGAAATGCTACACGACTGCCATGCGTCTTGTGCCGATGGATGGTTCTGAATACTTTGAGACTTTCAGGACGTTGTCGAGTCCACTCTCCTCCCTATGCAAAGGTTAACATCGATGGTCAATAGAGATTTGATAGATCCTTGGATCTACGGTCCTAGATCCCATTGCTACTTGCTAAGGCTGAAAGGGTCAAGGTGTTAATGCCTGCTATCCTCCTCTAGATCCATCAGTCTTGACAGATCTAGGGTATTTTCGAAAGGATTCTGACTATTCGTTTACCAAATGATGGGGTATTCTCTTTCGATAATTGGACTTGCTATCTGTTCTGAGCTTGAATCGCGAAATTCAACCTCTTGGAGCTTCAAACTCCCATGACTCTGAGACCTTAGAGAACTACTCTTTCTTGCATAAGGTTTCTAGACCTAGTTTGCATGAACCTTCAGACGGTTCTTGGGCAATTGTCCTTGATATTAGTCGAGTCTCTGGGTAAAGGTTCAGTATGGTTCCAAGATTTATGGGCTAATTCCCAGGGAAGAGTACTCTTGAGGAGCCTTCCGAGAATATTACGAGAAACAAGCAAACAAGATGATTCTCGGTGAAGCAAACTCATGCCCGAGACTTAATCATTTATTCAGAAACCTACTATGGCATATAATAATACACATGCGTCCATTATTTTCAGTCTAAAACACTAGGCAATCATTCCACACAAAAATCATTATGGCATATAAACATGAACATGTATTCATGATGTTCAATTCAAAATACAAGGCATAAAACACTTATCAGATCCACCAGGCATGAAGCAACTGCTGAGAGGGGTGCTCGGTTCCACCCAACCGTAGGCTCAGTGACTCCAAATGGATTTACCACTAGCCACCCCCAAGCTAGACCACGATGCTTTGAGATTCAATCTCCTACTTCCAGCTCAACAGAAGTCAAGGATGAAGATTAGTCTCCTTCTCCTGATACATAAAAATAATCCAAGACGAAGGTTACTCTCCTTCTCCTATGTTCAGAACTCCCTATGTTCCAGAGTTTCTTTAGTTCTCTTCTGCGATCCCTGCCGTGCGTGCTCTCTCTCCCTCTACCCTTTACCACACTTCCTCTCTTGCCTTTTCTCTGCAAGATTGTGTGTGGAGCAAATTGCCCCATCCATGGTCAGGTCTAGGAGCTCTTACAGATGGGTGGTTCAACCCCATCCCCTCATTAACTCTTGAGGAGCCTCCCCACCTACCAATCTAACGGGAAATTCATTCCAGGGTCAGAGAGTTGCTTTGGTCTTTGAGAAAGTAAAAACCAGTATGGTACTGGCTCGATGGAAGTTAACACAACCATTCCAAGTCCATTCCACCACCTCTCATTAGCCATCATGGTCTCTTTTAGCACATCCCCCTTCCAATAGTCATGCGACACATATTCATAACATAATTTACATTCATCGACCTTTTATACAAAGGTTCGTTAAATAAAACATTCACATCTTTGAGTTTGCCATATTTCTTGGCAAATATAGTTATTTTTACAGACTAGGGGAAACAAGGTGTTACAGTAGTTATGGTTGTCAATGGCATTGGCATCCTTCTTGAGTGTTTCTTTGTTTTTATCTATCTCATATTTGCTCCACCTAAACCCAAGGTAATATTGGAGTTTCATCGTATTTCCTCTAAAGTAAAAAGTAATCAAAGAGTTTCTTGGCTAAAATTACCGGTATGGTCACCGGTGTGTTGGTGGCATTTGGGACTATTGTGATAGCCTCATTTGTGTTGTACATGACCATAAGCATAAGAAAGTGCTTATAGGAACTTCATTAATGATAGCAACTACTATTCTCTATGCTTCGTCGCTATCCATAGTTGTAATTATGATGCACTATACCAACGGTGGGAACAAAAATCTAAAAAGGCTCAACAACTTTTAGCATCCATTATTTCTACTAATAATGCCTATTGTTAATGTTTTATACTGTGTTTGTCACTATTCAGCGACTTGTAATCCAAACCAAGAGCATGGAATTCAAGTTAAGAATGAATTTATCATTGTTTTCTTTCCTCGGAAGTGTGTTGTGGATGGTGTATGGTGCTCTCAGCAGAGATATTTTCATCATGGTAATATAATAGAGAAATTATTCTTACAATTTTAGATGAAAAAATTCACGTGATCATTCTATATGAACGAACAATATCACATAGTAAGAACCTCTATATATAGCTCTCACTTAGCAATTTGTTTATTTGTGGTGTACATCATTTTTCCCAGGCACCCAACTTTGTTGGAGTTCCATTGGGGTTGGCTCAGATGGGTTTATACATCTTTTATCGCAACAAAAAGAGCCCAAGTGTAGAAGATGCAAAACTAGTGGATGGAGGAAAGTCGTTAGAATCGATGAAGGAGAAGTGGGAGGAAAAGAATGATGACAGTGTTTCTCCGATAAACAAGATATAGAAATGTATTTGAAAGTATGATCGGAGGCGGGATGTTGGGCAGTAGAATAAAAATAGAGCATAAACAAAGCATAAAAATGAGAACATCAAACCAAACATAACACAACAGGTTTATGTGGAAACCCAATGCGGGAAAAAAACATGGGGAAATGATAGTCGGTATTATTATTATTCAAGGAAGAATTACAATAGCTAGCACATGCATACAACCATCCTCTCATCACAAAAACACTATACTCCATAGTATTGTTTCTTGTTCACAGACTCTACACACATTTCACTCTCACCTCTATGGATATACTCATATATATATCATCTCTTAGACAGTTATACTAACTGATTATAATTACATCACAAGTTACACAATCTGTTCACAAAAGAGTGCATGCATGCACATTCCTAATATAGCTACATTCATGTGTATGTGACAGCATGGGAAATTCGTTGGCATGTTTCCAACAATCTCCACCTTGACAACAATTTACCTAATATATCATGCCCTTAATTAATTCATCACCTTTCCTGCAAGCCTAGAGAAGACAAACACCATCACAACTCCACATCTTCTCTAATAGTACTATTACGTGAACAATCCTGCATGATTCACTCCAGTATGGACCATTATGCTTCCATCGGAAACCTATCTTATAAACCGATGCACATGTCTTATAAACCGATGCACTAGTCTCATTTTGATATGCTCGATTGTTAGTCAAATGCACAACACTTTGACCACCATGGAACACCACATCCTATACCTATCCAAAATTACCCAATAGATCCTTGCATTCTTTCAAGACATAACCTAAGGTAGGTCTTCTCTTGTCCAAATATCACAAATCATAACCACAGACTAAATCACTGCAACCACTATAGGTGATCTTGTGATTTTGTGTTTGAAGAACCTATTTCCATGCTCTTCACCTGGTTTTTGCATGTGTCTACTGACAATGCCAACTGCATGTGAAATGCTGACCATTTCCCATCGCAATCATGAAAATTCCTACTAGCATATAATAGTCAAGACATATAACCCATTTCTTCTTCATCAGTTAGGACATAAACCTGAAGACAAATTACAATGGAAAGCCAAAAGGATTTTACCGGTTTCACATTATTCATACCGAATTTCTTGAGTATGTTCACCACATACTTCTTCTATGATAACGAAGCTTACCATCCTTCTTGTCTCTGTGTATTTCCATGCCCAAGATTTATTTTGTTGCTCCCATATCCTTCATTACAAACGTCCAAACCATGTTTGTGCTTACTACAAGCATAACGTTTACCACCAAGATAATAAATATACCATAAACACAATGGTTATACTCACTTCTTGTAAAATCTGGATCACCATGAAGGAATCAAACATCTTGTACCATTTTCCTAGCATGTTTTAGGCCATACAATTATTCTTGGGTTTGAAAACAAATCTTCTTTTGTGATTTAGAACTAATCGTTCTAGTTGTTCCATTATATATCCCCTTTTCCAAAAAACTCCATGTAAAATAGTTTTAACATCTAGTTGTACTAACTCAAGATCAAGTAACATAACTTGTCCTAACACAACATGAATGGAAACAAGATTTTAACAACTCGTGAGAAAATTTCATGGAAGTCAATACCTTCCCAATACCCTTCTGCTACTAGTCATGCTTTGAACCTTTCATATTTTACTATGTTGGATTTTATAAAAGGATATTCATCAAACATTGCATCTCTATCCATGATGATTATGTGGATAGTAGGTTCCCATAGTCTGCACCCCTTAACATAATCACCATATCAAAGATATACCTGTTTGATCTGGGTCTTACTTAGAATGTTGATAAAAAACATAAGCATCACAACTGAATAATTTCACATTTGAGTAATTACCAGATGACATGTTCATACCTCTTCTTGAATATTCATGTCTTTTGCAATCGATGGTGACCAAGTTACCAGATAACTCAACTCAACCACTTCTGTCCACAAATATTGCTACAACTCAACCACTTCTATCCACAAATATTGCTACAACTTGGCATTAATAAACATGACTATTCAATCCCAACTTCCTTGCAATACTTTCCAAGTTCCATGGATATGAAATTACCTTCATCCTATATTCTCAAACACTTGATTGACCTTCCAACACATCAAAATTTCTATAGACACACCTTTCTAACTTGAACACACTACTCCACCTCGAACTTTGCGTTCGAACAACTTTGACCAAATCTGGCTAAACCAACCCAAGTGAACATTTTTCACTCACCTTCAGGGACTTCACACTGGAGTCTCAGTCCTCCACCTTAACATGAACATTCCCTTGACCAAATCCAACCAAGTCGACCAAGTAATCCTTCACCGCTTACCTATGGCCCATTTACAATGGAGTTCACCACTCCTTTTATAAGCTTCATTACATGCAATCCATGGACACAATACCATGGGCTACCCAAAAAAAACATGGACTCGAAAAACCACATGCTTTGACCTAAAAAACCAAATTTAACTCATTAATTCTTTCACTGAGTCAAGTTTAACCCAACATACATGACACCCCACATACTCAATCTACCTAGATCTATGTCTAGACTTTTCATAGGTGACCCAATAAAGCAGGGGTACGCATGTCTATCCAAGTCTTACAAATGTATGCCCATTTACGTACAATCAATACTTTTTACAACTCCAAAATAAATACAATTTTTATTTTATTTTTCTTTAATAGTGACTCAATCATCACAACTCTTGTTGTTTCCTTGGTGTATGAACTCTACACTTTTTCTATTAGCACACAATACCTGAAACATCAAAATTCTCAAATCACTACTTATAAAACAAAACCTTAATATAAAAGAAATATCTTACTCAAAGTTGAACCTCAAACCCCAAAATATATTAGTTAAAAGATTTAAAAAAAAACATTTAATAAATATTTTGTACCTCAAACCTCTTACCAAAAAATAAAGGATACCCCTCTTACCTTTCAATAAAAAAGGGAGATACTCCAAATAATTCCACCCACTTTCTATGAAGAGGATAGGATAGGGTGTATTTCCTTTAATTTTGAGATTATAAGTCAAATTCTTTTGTATCTTCTCTATATTTCTCTAGGAATCGCTAGATTTACTACATCCTGAAACTTCACATCCGAATAAGATAATAGTATTGATGTGCCTCTCAAAGAGGAGTTTCTTTTTATGAAATGGCCAAAGCTCCACTAATTTACAATTTGTTTTATCCCCGCAATAATCTTTACACCCTCCATTTATCATTTTCTCAATGCTATAGTTCCAATTGAGCTTCCATTATGAGATATTTGTAGGAAGACACTTCCTCCAAGTTATTTTTGTGATATAAAAAATTATTGCAGGTAATGTTTTTGGATTTAATTATCATAACCTTTGTTTTGTTAGTGTACATAGTTATACATGTACTAGATTAAAGTTCTTGAGGATTCTTAGTTGTTTACTCAGGTCATAGGGACTCTTTTACATATGAACAATATCATTGGATAAAGAAGAATAATGATGACTATAGCAACGAGAGTATATGCTCAACCACCATCTTATCAATGTATATGCTCAAAAGAGTATGGGATAGGGGACAATATTGCTTTACTCCTATATTACAATTTATTTTTTCTAGCCAAATCTCAATGTTCTTAAAATTGGCCAGAACATTCTCATATAAAGTTATTGCATTATCTCTCATATAAAACAAAAAATTTAGCTCTTCTACAATATTCCAAAGGTTATCCCTGGCATCCTGTCAAATTTTTTTTTTTAAATCAATGAAACAATAAAGGGGATTGGTTTTATTATTACGACATTACTCAACAATGATCCTAAGTGTAAAAATGTGGTCCACAATTAAATGATATCCTCTAAAATTTTCCTCACCTTTAGCTATTTTATGTAGCTATCTAGCCATATGTTGAGATTCTTTTCTAAAGTACTTTTGTATAGCTTGGATGGCATGGGGCTAATAGCAATGGTCATATAATTAGAAGGATTATTTTATCCTCACTTTTAAAAATAAGTATGATGAGGCTTTCAATCCAAGGTTTAGGGAAGTCTTTCTTGACTTCTAAATTGAAGAGAATTTGCACTAGAGATAAGGATAGGCCCTCAAATTTTTAATATTTCAACTTATTAGCCTTCAATGTCCTTAGCTTTCCCTTTTTCCAGTAGCTTAACTACAAATTTAATGTCTTCTATAGAAAACACTTCATCCTTTGTAGAAAGTTTAGAATATTGTTCATAGTAGGGGATTGTAAATATTTTTAATTCTTCTTCCTTAGGAGAATCATATTATTTTCTTATTTCTTAAGATATGGCTTAAATAGGTGAAAAAGATTCTCTTGCTTTCCATTTATGTATTGTGAAAAAACTTCGTAAATCTAAAATCGACCTTATACCCCCGAACACTCTACATGATCATCATTTCCATGTTTTAGATTCGAGATGGGCCTTCAAACCAACTTGCTCATTCAAATTCATATTCAAACCAGCCAATCAAAGACTGACATCTTAGGCTTCCTATGCCGATGCTTATGCAGCATGTAATAAAATCATGCACTATATAATAAAAATTGATTGGAATAAATTGTAAACCATATAATTGAATTGATTGGAATAAAGTGTAAAGCGTTGAATCTAAACCCTCGAGGCAAAAGCACCAGAGACTTTTAATACTAAATGAATCGAGAGTACGAATGATACTCATGAGATGCAAGTAGCGGAAAGATTCAACTTAAAGCGATGGAGAAGAGCGATTCATTGGCGTTTATAGAGATGCAAAAGATTACAGCTTGTACATGAATGCAAGGTTGCGGATGTTTATTCATCATATAATAAAATCGTTGGAATAAAAAAATAGGAAATACTTTTAAGATAGTTACATCTTAACCGACAAAAGCAACTTCACATACATTTTAATTACGAAATGAATACCAGGTACCCATGAAAATTGTCCTAAGATACCCATATTACAAATAGAGTACAGATTCAACTGAAAGAGACGCGCATATATGGAGAAATAAAGATGACGTAGAGCATATGCGGTCAACAACAAAAGCAATGGTGGTGACAAATTCTGAATACTAAATAAATGTGTATACCTGTCTGTGGGATAGGAATACAATATACATTGTGTTTTTGACAGTTTGCCAGGAAACCAAAGTAACGATGAAATGCGTTTGCGGAGCTAGGATCAACCAAAACCATTCGAGTAACGTGGACCTTTCCTTTTGTTTACTGTGCTCATGTCGAATAAGTCAGCCTTTACGATTTTCTCAATTATATTTGTTTACTGTGCTCACGTAGAATAAGTCAGCCTTTACGATTTGTTTATGACAATAATCTCTTAAAAATATAAGAAAATATCGATTATTTATATAACTGCACTTTGTCATGGTAATCTGAAGATGTAAAAGATTTCATTTCTAGTTAATATATCATGGTAATCTGAAGATGTAAAAGATTTCATTCTTAGTTAGTATACTAGGAAAAAATATATACATATATGTTCACCGAATTCAGTATTAAAAAAATATAAATACATAAGAAAGAATTTAATAATTCAATATTAGGAAAAAAAATATGTACATATATGTTCACCATATGAAAGAATTCAACATCAGGAAAATATATATACATATAGGTTCACCCTATGAAAGAAAATTTGTGCCTCAAATTTGTCTCTTAGCATGAGATGTTTACATTTCGAAAAACTGAATCATCCTATGTTTATGTTCACCCTATCAAATACAGTTTGTGCCCAAAATTTTGTGTAAGAGAATATGTTTATACTTCCAAAGAAATAAGAGGAATGTTTTGTCTTTGTTAATTTGTCAATTGTCACATGGTCATATGCCTCTCTTTTCTCTAAGATCAAGTGAAAACCAATTCCACAATTTTCAAAATGTGGCTTGATTGTCCTCGTAGATCTTCGCAGCCAATGTTTTTCTAGCAAATGACAATTTCTGCATGATATTGGAAATGGAAATGGATAAGTCAAATTAAAATTACAATTTATTAAAGTAATTCAAATTATATAATATAGTTGATAGAGACATTATTTTTTATAACTCAAATTAAAAATATAATTTATTAAAATAATTCTAAAATATGATTTATTAAATATTTTATTGTAAGAGAGTAATAAGTGTAGGAATCTCACCCCGTATGGGGTGACAGCTGGGGAAGGAACGACAAGTGGCTTCCACTTGCGCCACGGCTTAAATGACACAGCCCATCAATTTAACGCTTACCCTACGGATGCAGGGTAGCCATTATCGCTCTGCGATGGGAGGTCCAGTCGAGCGAGCGAGCATTAACGCGATGGGAGGTCTCGCCGGCGAGTGCATTGGTAAAT
>JZKD02S0359447.1:212714-224676 GCA_000966675.3 Picea glauca | reverse complement strand
ATACTCCACTAGACTTCTGGCACCTGTTCTGGTTTCCTTCGGGCAGAACAGGTGCCAATGGTTAATAGATGTTTTGCCAATGCTGGTTTCCGGTCTCCGGCAGCATTTTTGACGTTTCAGACTGTTGACCATGTAAACTCTGTTACAGGTTTTTGATAATATATGACAGCAGGATCTCCCCCTTTTTTTATTTAAAAAAAAAAAATAAGTGTAGGAATCTCAAAATACAATTTACTGAATTGTATGCGACTTGAAATATGTATTTATTTTTTTTCGAAAAAATAAAATTATATATATGTACATATAAAAGTGTTTAAATTCAAAGATTTGTTTTGTGTTGAGAGGATTTTTTGTTTTATAAATAAAGAAATCTCATATACCAATTTATTTAATACTTGGTTTAACTACAATCTTAAGATTAAATTATTATTATCATATAATTAACAAATGAAAAAAAAATTAATTAAATAAATAAATTTAATTTTATAATTATAAATATAAATAAAAATAAAAATAAAATAAAATAAAACAATTATAAAAAATAAAAAATAATGAAAATAAATAAATAATAATTTAATATTATAAATTATTAAATTTATTTAACTAAATTTAATATTTCAAAAATGAGTACATAAAATTTTTAGAATTTATAAAATCCAAACTACACTCCAATTTCCATAAATATAATTTAAAATTATATAAACATATTATATATCATATCCATAATTTCTATAATATAAACATGCTTTATACAAATATAATTATATAACCTAATGCAGGTTTAGTATGTCCCAAATGTTTAATCTTGTAAATAAAGATCACACACTTGTAAATAAAGAAATCATAATATATAAATATAATTGTGTAACCTAATGCAAGTTTAGTATGTCCCAAATGTTTAATCTCGTAAATAAACATCACAGACTTGTAAATAAAGAAATCATAATATTGTAAATAAAAATACAAATATAATTGTATAACCTAATGCAAGTTTAGTATGTCTCAAATGTTTAATCATATAAATAAACATCACACACATTTGTATATAAAGAAATCATAATATTATAAATAAAAATTTAAATTGGATTTTAAAAATATAAACATTATAAAAGAATATAAAATTTCTTTTTATTAAGAACAATAAAACAACAATAAACTTTGGTAATTTTCTTTTCTTATTATAAATCAAAAATTTTCATAAGAAACCCTCTCTCATTTAATTTTAAGACAACTTAATAACCTATTTTAAAACCTAAGAATCTAATTGATTAATATTAATTAATCTTGTAGTAATAAAACACTTAGAATATAAATTAACAAGAAAAGAAAAAACCCTAATATTATAAATTACTTGATACCTATAACCTAACCCTAGAACCTATTATTCTTAATGAAGACATTAGTACACAACATTAAATTAATAAGAACCCATTATTTACCTTATAACAAAAAAACCCTAATATTAAACTCAAAACAAACATTTAATTAGTTTATACCTTAACCTCATATTATATTAACCTAACCCTAAAATAAAAATTTAAGAATCTACTTTTTACCTATTAACTAAACCCTAAAACATTAAATGATTAAATATAAATAAGAAACCCTAAAATTATTAATAAACTATTATAATTTTTAATAAACAAAAATTTAATAAACCCTAGAAACATCTTATAAAATAATTAAATTTATTAAATAATTTTACTTAGTGAACACTAAGAAACATTCCCACTTCCAGTATTTATACCAACTCTTCCCTTTCTCTTAAACCCAGGTTTTTTGTCATGAAGATGGATCCTATCTCGATCCCATAAGTCGACAATCTATTGACAATACTGTGGTTTTTCCGATCAAAACTGAAAATCCCAACCACAACAATCTCACTCATCATAAAAATTCTTTTTAATATTTTATAAAAATTATATTAAAATTTATTTACCAAAATATATAAATTGGATAATTAATTTTTTTTATTTTTTTTCAAAGTTACACATTTAGGTTTAATTATGTAAGAGCGTCATACATTCTCTAATCATTTTTTATCGCCATATTATTTTAAAATAAAATAAAATAATTATATTAATATTTTATTTTTAAAAATGAATCTTTTAAATTTAAGAGGAATAGGTACAATAATATCAAAAATTTAAATTTAATTGTAATAGAAAATCATACATTCTTTAATCACTATTTTATCGCCATATTATATTAAAATAAGATAAAATAATTATATTAATATTTTAAACGGCTAGGTACAATAATATGAATTGTTGAAATCCCGTAATTATTACGTACAATAATATCAATGGGTGAAATCTGGTAATTACTTGAAATATGCTGATTGCTTTAGTTAATTTTTGGAGAGTTTTAATTTTAGAGTTTTAGTTCTAGTTAGTTGAAGAAAGATTTAAAATAGTTGAACTATATTATTAGTAAAATTTGTGTATTTATATTTTACTTCAAAAAAATAATGAAGGCATCAAAATGTTAGAGTCTCAACTCTTTTGGCTTTTGGTTTTGTGTATTTCTGTCTTGAGTTGATACAATAGTAATTGTTTTTAATTCACCCCTTCCTCCTCCAAATTGGTATCAAAGACAAAGAAGAAGTCGCACACCTATAGTGGGCAACAGATCGCAGCGCCTGCAAAAACTCCGAGAGGAGCCAGCGTGGAGGCAACAGATCGCAGAGCAGCCCTCCGAACAATTTTACCTAATGTTCTCTCAATGGGTAATAGGCAGCCCTTCGAACAACATAAGAATGATGGCCAAGTCGTTCTTCTTGTTCTTATTCTAAAAAAGAAGTTCAGGCTGCACCCTTGCCGCCACATGAAAAGGATGCTTGCTGTGCAATGCTGATTGAAGTGGTGCACGTTCCAGGTTTTGATCTCTAGTCTACCGTGGAGAAGGTGCCCGACCATTTGTGGGTGGTTTTCCTCGGAACTTTTTGCATTCTTCTATGTTTTTTTTCCATTTCCCAATTTTCCCTAATTCAGTGCTTCAGTGGACTTTGAGCCATAAGCTATCAACATCAAATCCTTGTTCTATCGGGCCTAGGTCATCTAATTGGTCATAGTTAATAAAAAAATGTTACAAAGCATTTAGACTCATCAACGTCATTTTTTATTTATCCAACTAGAAAGAAAGTAAGTGAACAAAGAAACATCCGCCATGCAGAAGAGCCAACATGGAGGAAGAAAGAGGCCTGAAATTTATCAATTGGTTATAGTTAATAAAAAAATGTTAGAAAGCATTTAGGCTTATCAACCCATTTTTTATTTATCCAACTAATCCGCCATTTAGAAGAGCCAACATGGAAGAAGAAAGAGGTCTGAAATTTATCAAGTAGTCATAGTTAATAAAAAAATGTTAAAAAGCATTTAGGCTCATCATCGCCATTTTTTATTTATCCAAATAAAAAGTATGTGGACAAAGAAAAATCGGCCAGGACAGAAGAGCCAACATAAGGAAGAGACCCGAAATTTATCAATTGATATAGTTAATAAAAAAATGTTAGAAAGCATTTAGGCTCATCAACCCCATTTTTTTGTTTATTCAACTAGAAAATATATGAACAAAGAAAAATCGGCCATGCCAAAAAGCCAACATGGAGGAAGAGACCTAAATTTATCAAAGGGAACATTCTCTTAGTGTGACCTGCTACTGCCCAAGCGTAAAGTATGTGAACAAAGAGAAAAACCACAATGCAAGAAGAGCTAACATCGAGGAAGAGCCCGAGAATTAATGAAAGGGAAATTATCTTTATTGCCATACTATATTAAAATCAAATAAATTAATTATAGTAATGTTTGAGTAGTGATGATGAATAGGTGAAACTTCGGATTGCTAGGCACAATAGTGTTAATAGTGCGAAATAAATTTTTATTATCTTAATCTAAATACGATAAAAGGTCGTCTCTTAAGAATAAGGTCAATTCTTAGTCCTTTTTAGTACAACAATATTAATACACAATAGGAGAGAAAAAGTAGTTCTTATAAGTAAGAGATCTAAGTTAAATAATCTATTTTCTAAGTATAACATTTGATAGTGAAATATGGTTGTGTATTATAGGCTAGGATTTTTTGGTATCGAATGGCTCCAACCCTCCCCACCACAATTAGAGATGTAAGGAATTCTTGATAAAACAAGTAGTAAACAGGGGGATCCATGAAAACATTGTCAAGGTCTCATAAGTGAAGGGTGAGTGTCTCCCTTGCGTTATCTCATTGGTCTAGAAGACGAGATGGTGTTATGATTTTCTTTCCTTTTGGTTCCTTTGCGTAGCAACGATAAGGAGGAGATGATCATCCTGGTGGTGTTAAGTGGAGGATGTGGTGTAATAAATAAATATAAGCCTACATGATTCCCTCATGTACACGGATATGAACTATTGATATAGGTATCTAAATAAGGTCCAGTGGGAGTTTCTTAACTCCTAGTAGAGGCAATGAATTGACCTCAAATAGGGTATTAAGTATGGGTATTAGAAAATTAAGTGAGCCTCCATATCAATCTCTTGTAAGTAGCAAAGTCAACCCAGATTGTTTTCTTGTAAAATGTGGTGATCTATCTACACTGAAAATCTATATGAACAAACTGGAAGTTGACCCACAGGTACTCTACAGAGTGCATGCATCTAGTATTAAAGTGTAGATGTTGGTATGATAGTAAGTTCATCTCTCTCGTCCATACATTTATCTACATATAGGAGATATTGGGTTTAATATCTTGTGGGGGATCTACAAAAGTAACTTGGATATATTTTCTCTAGATGTCTTCCCTAATAATCTGTCTTAGTTCTAGTTTTCTTGGTAGGAGGTGACCAAGTGCATAAGTAACTACCTAAATGGGGGAATTTAGTCCATTCATATTCTAAATGTGGAACGAAGTAAATGGTTTGGATTTGAGAACCAACTATAAGAGTATATAGTGGAAGCAAGGGTCCGTAAAGAGTGGAAAGCAAGGAAGAGGTGCCTATTTATCCTTATCATTGAGTCTACACAATTGTTTTCAAGTCTACAAAACTGCTCACCTCATCTAATAGTGTCAATTAACTACAAAAAAATAAAACGTGGTTGACCATTACTTTGAAAAAACAAGGAAACGATTATAAGAACTTAAAATCTAGAAGAGATTGATGTTAAAGCATGTTTTTCAAGTACTTTGGTCTAAATTTGAAGATGTATCCATGTTCTTTGATTATTAATGATTATTTTTTAATGTATATCAATTAAGATATTGATTTTCTTCAAAGACATTCATTTATGATCCATCTCCCATGAGCTTGAATAATGAACTTAAAATTCAATATCAATTAATTCTATTTTTTTGTAAGAGTATATATTTCTTTGTAAGAGTAGTAGCAGCAGCAACAGTAGAGGCTCGACCTGTACAATGTTGTATGAGAATGGGAGGTTAGAGAGAGGGACAGGGATTTGTACCCTCGCCCTATTATTGCAATGAGTCATGTTATTTTGAGGAATGTGGGCCTCCTTAATTTCTATGAGGAGGATACATCCCTAAAGGGGCAATCTAGGTTGTTGGTGCATATGATCCATATATAAGATGTCCATCAACAGGTTTTCCATGTGGGTTTGGATCAGTGGTACCATCCCACTGAGGAGGATATTTACTTTATCACTAGGATATCTAGGAGAGGGGAGGATTTTCCCCAGTTCCCATATGTCCCAGTAGGTGTTACAACAGAGAGTCAACTCATGTACTCTCAACGATATATTGGGGTTGATGTACTATCCCTAGTTGATTTTCAGGTGTCTGGTGGACAAATGTAGATCACCTCTTTCAGTGTAGAGGAGGTTAGGTGCCTCTCACTGTTAGTGATGACCATAACACATGACACCAACCTCCCCCTTCTACTCTCTCCTTTGGGGCTGGCTCGACCTCTTGGTCTAGGATAGTTCAAGTCATCAAACTGAATGGTTTGTTGGGATCTCGATGGAACCAATTTAACTTGACACAAACCCTTTTACTTTCTCGGTGCAGGTTATATGCACACCCCAACCCCCGCCTTAGTGCTTTTTGATTCTCAACACCAACTCTGTTAGCTCTCTGTGTGAGACTTCTTCCTTGATGTGACCACAGGCTATGATCGTGGGTCAGCTCCCTTCGCGATCATGTGCTTCGGGACTATCACGAACTTCTTTCTCCCTAATTTTTGAATCGACGAATCCTTCGGGACCATATCTACGGTCCTCGTTCATCTCACGATCAACAAATATGATCAATTCATGAGCTCAGACTTCACAAGTACTCTCTCTTCCGACTCTGTTTCTATCGATTGTGATTCAGTGAAATGTTGATCCCTCGCCACACATCCTATCTCGATGGATCGTTAGGATTACTTGGAATTCGCCAGCTCTTCAATTTTTCTCCTCTTGAATTTTCTCTAAAGGGTTGTTCCTCTGAAATGCATGGATGTCTGCCACATATTCTTCCAGATCCAATGGTCTGAATTGAAATCTCTTTTCGCGACTTCGTGAAGATCTTTGTTTACTCACAACAAACTTCCTGAAGTTCTTTCTCCCGAACTTATCGATATTCTACCACCTGTCTCCTCCAATGATGGACGATGTTCACGGCCTTCGAGACTTCAACAAGTCATCGACCCCTTTGCACACTTAACAAAAATTCACCTTTCGAGACTTGGGGTTTCTCTCGAACTCCTTCTGCACTACTTGCATAATTCTACGCAAACTCTTCTACTACTTTTCTCGACTTGAAAACCTCCAAGGTTCACCGTACCTTTGTGAACTTCTCATTCCCTCCTGGCAACTTCTCTCTCTTCCTCTTGAGCTTTGTAAGGTGAACTTACAATACCTTAGGCGCATTCCTTGTGCTTGGATCAGTTCTTCGATGACCTCTCCCTTAGCCTTATGGAAACGTTTAAGGAATCTCCTTTCCTTTGTCGATGCACTCTTGCAAAGCCTGTTGGACAACTGAGAGGGGGGGGGGGGGGAATCAGTTGTCACCATGCTTAAACAATTATACTTCTTTTAAAAATCTTTAGAAGGGACGCAATGATGATCACAATAATGCAGGGAAATAAACAATGGCACATTCAGCATCAGTCACATATATGAGAAACACAGAGACAGATATTTCCCAAGGAAACCCATAGAGGGTAAAAACCTCTTTTTCTTTATATGATAAGTAATAGTTACATTCTTTACATTATCATACATATGAGCACCGACTCATAATGAGGTTACAACCTCTGTTTTTGCAAGATGCAACTTGCTGAGAGCACCAACTCTTTGTTTTCTCTAGCACCCACTAGAAGGAAGCTACAACTCCCTAGTTTCTCTAGCACCAACTAGAAGGAAGCACCAACTCCCTGGTTTCTCTAGCACCAACTAGAAGGAAGCTACAACTCCATGTGTTCAAGCACCCACTTGAACCTTTGAGGACAACAGTCCTCCCTAGCACCTCCCAACCACCCAGATATATAAATTCCTTGTTACTAAAACTTATTACAACGATATAAAGTTATGCATTGTCTTACCAGCCTTGTCGATGTTTTGTTACACTATTCTACCCTATCTGCATCAGTGTCTTCTGCACGCACCTTGCACTTTATGTTCTTCTGCCTTTTATACTCTCTGTGCCATATCCCTTCAATGCAACCTTCCTCTACTATGCATTTATGCACCTGTGCTCTGCCTCCTTGATCATCCTTGAATCCTTCCCCACGACTCCAACCATAATCTCTTCTTTGTTCCCCATTCTTATAGTATTTGTTTTCTTTGTGCATGCAATATTCGCCATGCCTCTACATGCTCACTCCGTGCCAAATTCCTCCACAACTCGAGTGCTCTGTCTGATCATCATCGTGACTCTTCAGCTTCTCTGGTCATTTGAGACTCTTCATTTTCTCTGTGACAGTCGAGATCACCTTCTTTGTTCTAGTTACAAGCCTCAATGCTCATCCATCTGTCAATTGCCTCCACGAACATCTTCATCCCTCTTGAAGATTCCCAGAGACTCTTCACCTCCTCTATCAATCACCCAAAGATCTCTTCGAATCTTCTGGCAGAGACCATCAATGGTTTCCAGCAGTTAGACTACGAGGAGCAACATTAGCCCTCCGATTGTGCCCAAAATTCCCTGCATAGTTGGATTGACTTCATGTGATCTTGCATTTATTTCTCCCATTGGCATTTCGGGATTTCGAGATCCCTGAGGTAAATATTTGTTACACTCCATATTGTGATTCCTGAAACTCCGAAAAGGAGCTTGTCTATACTAGTTCCTTCCCCCATGGGATAACAGGAGGTGACCACCGGCTAGTTTGAAAATATATATATCGCAAATTCACATTTTAGGATTTCGGCATTTCTGTGGTGAAGTGTCTCAGCAGTCCATGTTGCGATCTATGAAACTTCGAAACTGAGCTTTTCTGTGCTATCTCCTTCCTCTATATGACCATGGCCATGACCAAGCGCTTGTTCATAAAGTGTTTTTCGAGATTTCATTTTTCGGCATTTTGGGACTCCTGATGTTGAGAGTCTTTGACTTCTCCATCTCCCTGTAACCAAAATCCTGGTCTCCAATACATCGAAGGGGGTCGGATCAATGGTCCACGATCTCTTCGAACCAACGGATCAGATCATTTCACGGTTTCGCAAATCGTGATTTTGGCATTCCTATGGTGAATGTTCTTAATGCTTCCAACTACCGATCTGCGAAACTCCAAAGTGGTGTGGGATCAACGGTCCCAATCAACCCTTGATATGATGGCTCGGATCATTTCGCGATTTCGCAAATCACGATTTCAGCATTCCCGTGGTATTGTTTCTTTGACATCTCCAACTCTCGATCCGTGAAACTCCGAAATGGACTGGGATCAACGGTCCAGATCAAACCTTGATCTGACGGCTCAGATTATTTTTTGATTTCACATATCGCAATTTCGAGAGGTTAGGGAACCCCGTTCCTTTGACTCTCCAGTTAGCGAAATGATGATATTTCCCCATGTGTCCTTCCTAAAGATGGATGGTCCTCCTTCTTTCGGGATTTTGTAAGCCCGCTTCTCCTAGCTCTTTAAAGAACATGCAGGATCTCCTGGATCCAACGATGGTCAGACCCTGCGCTTGGATCTAATGCTTGAGATCTATCCTCCATATCTGTGCGCTCCTCTTGTCTACATTGATATCTAACAACCATCGGGAATTCTGAATTGTTGATCCAACAATCACAGTTGCTTCTCTTCCCCGATTATCACTGCGTTGTTGATCATCGCTCTGTTGATCATCACTGTTGTACTTGCCATCAATGACAATCATACGCTGGCTGTAAAACATGCCAACAATATCCCCCTTTGGCATTGATGGAAACTAAGGCACCCCTGTTCTTTTCTCCCCCTTTGACATCAATGTCAAAGAAAACATGCTCCCCCTGAGCTGTTGCATTAATTTTAAGAGGTATCAGATATGTAACTAATATATGACTCCCCCTAATAGGATGGACTCTCTTAGAAGTGAGACGGGATGACACCCAACTTCTATCTGAGATATTCAAATGGTGTCTTGGCTAGGGGTTTAGTAAAGATGTATGCAATTTGTTCTGTAGTGGGAATGTAATGGACCTGAACAATCTGATTGGTGACCTGCTCTCTCAGAAAATGATATTTTATGGGAATATGCTTGGTCTTGGAGTGGAAGACAGGATTTTTAGACACACTGATGGCACTAGTGTTATCACAATGAATTGGGATTGGTGCACTGTATGTTACCTCTAAGTCTGCAAGTGTCTGAATCATCCATAATACCTGAGTGCAACAGATAGCAGCAGCAATGTACTCTTCCTCTGTGGTTGATAAAGAAATGGAACCTTTCTTTTTACTAAGCCATGCTACTAAAGAATCACCCTGGAAGAATGCTCCTCCACTGGTGCTTTTTCTCTCATCGACACAATTTGCCCAATCTGCATCTGAGTAAGCAGTTAACTGAAAATTCTGATTTCTGGGATACCACAGACCATAAGTCATTGTTTCTTTTAAATACCTGAATATCCTTTTGACAGCTTGCAAATGACTCTATTTGGGTGTAGCCTGATATCTTCCTACCATTCCTACAACATGCATTATGTCTGGGAGAGATGTTGTGATGTACATCAGGCTTCCTATCATTGATCGATATGAGATTTGATCAACATCAGGTGAATCATCATCCTTGCTTAGTTTACATCCAGTTACCATAGGTTTACCCACAGGTTTAGAATCTTCCATTTGAAACCTTTTCAGCATTTCTCTTAGATATATTTCTTGAGAAATGAACATCCCTTCCTGCCTCTGAGTAATTTGCAGACCAAGAAAAAATGACAGTTCTCCTATCATAGACATTTCAAATTCAGAATCCATGGCAGAAGCAACCCATTGTACCAGTGAATCCTTATTATATCAAAAGATGATGTCATCTACATAGACCAATACGATGAGAAAATAATTATCCTCTGTTTTAATATACAGATTGTTGTCAGATGTTCCTCTCTTGAACCCTTTGTCTTTGAGATACGTATCCAATCTGTGATACCAGGCTCGAGGGGCTTGTTTTAAACCATATAAAGTTTTCTTTAGCTTGCATACTAAGTCAGGGTTATCATACAATTTGAAACCCTCTGGTTGTTCCATATAGACTTCTTCACCTAAATCTCCATTGAGAAAGGCTGACTTGACATCCATTTGGTAGACTTTAAACCTTTTATGACAGGCATAAGCAAGAAACATTGTGATAGCTTCTAATCTTGCTACGGGCACAAATGTTTCATCAAAATCTAGTCCTTCTATCTGAGCATAGCCTTTACAGACTAACCTCGCTTTGTTCCTCATAACTTTTCCTTGCTCATTCAACTTATTCTTAAAGATCCATTTGGAGCCAATGACGTTTTTACCTTCAGGTCTTTGAACTATCTCCCACGTATTGTTTTTCTCAATCTGATCAAGTTCATCATTCATTGCTTTAACCCACTGATCATCTTTGCTGGCTTCATTAAAATTCTTGGGTTCCAGCATGGATATGAGAGCTATATGAGATTGTTTGGTGGTTCTGATTAGCTTTCTCCTAGTTTGTACACCTTTGTTTTTGTCTCTAATTCTCTGACTTCCGGGATGATTCTGGAGGAGGAATTTGTAGTTGACCGTTGATTTGCGTCTGTCGGAGTGTTTGTGTCTTCATTTGATTTAGAGTCTTCATTTTCTGATTCTTGGACCTATTCATCTTCAGCTTTAGCTGTGTCTTCTATAGAAGACTCGTTACTGTACACCTCTCTTGCTGGGATTCCTTCATCAATTTTTACATCAATACAGTCAACCATTTTATGCAACCTCTTATTATAGCATCTATATCCCTTACTATTTGTAGCATACCCTAAGAACATACCTTCATCATCCCTATCATCATATTTGTCGAGGTTCTCATCATTATTCTTTATGTAGAATTTACTCCCAAAGACTCTGAAGTGTTTGATTGAGGCAAGTCTTCCAAACCATAATTCATAAGGGGTCTTGTCACTTTGTGGTCTTAGGTGGGATTTGTTAAGCACATGGACTGTTGTGTGTATTTCTTCTACCCATTAGGTTTGACCAATGTTCTTCTCATTCATCATTGACCTGGCCATTTCCTGCACTGTTCTATTTTTCCTCTCAACAACTCCATTTTGTTGTGGAGTTCTTGGGATTGTGTATTCTCTCTTGATCCCATGTTCATCGCAAAATTCCCTTAAGTCTCTTGACATAAAC
Organism: Picea glauca; assembly: GCA_000966675.3. Classification (NCBI taxonomy): domain Eukaryota; kingdom Viridiplantae; phylum Streptophyta; class Pinopsida; order Pinales; family Pinaceae; genus Picea; species Picea glauca. The sequence continues at coordinate 212,923 of JZKD02S0359447.1, read as the reverse complement.
TCTCCTCCCCGATTTGATCTTACTTCCTTTAAACACTTTCCTGTTTGAGTCTCTGTTAAAGCCTTAAATATTTTAAACTTCTCAAATGCTTAAACTTTTTCTTTGAGAAAGGCAACCCATGTAAGTCTGGAGTAATCATCGATAATCAGCATGAAGTAGTTTTCTTTCCCTGTGCCTTCCTGTCTTGATGGTCCACATAAATCCATATG
>JZKD02S0359447.1:184327-211370 GCA_000966675.3 Picea glauca | reverse complement strand
GTGCCTTCATTGCATTTACCATTTCTTCTACTCTCAGAAAGTATTTTCCAACAGTTTCATCTTCCTTCATCTTTAGTTGTTCAAACTGTATTCTGTAGGTTTGAAGCTTTGCATCTTTTACCTTCTCATTACCCTCATAACTGTTAATGAGTTTGTCCCACATTTCTTTGGCAGTTCCTAGGTGCATAACTTTTATGAATTCTAGTTCTGCAAGCCCACTCAAGATAGCATTCATAGCCTTAGCGTTGAAGCTAAATTCTAGTTTTTCATCCTTATTAGCTAGCACAACTGGCTTTACATAACTAGTATCTACCACATCCCAGACATCTGCACCTAAAGCCATTATGTAGCTTCTCATTCTAACTTTCCAGAAGAAAACATTTGTTCCATTGAATAGAGAGGCCTTATTGGTTGAATTTCCTTCATGTATTGACATGTTTAAGCTCTAGGATCTACCCTTAGATGAAAGGGTCTGGCTCTGATACCAATTGTTGGACAACTGAGAGGGGGGGGGTGAATCAGTTTTCACCATGCTTAAACAATTATACTTCTTTTAAAAATCTTTAGAAGGCACTCAATGATGATCACAATAATGCAGGGAAATAAACAGTGGCACATTCAACATCATTCACATATATGAGAAACAAAAAGACATATATTTCCCGAGGAAACCCATACAGGGTAAAAACCTCTTTTTCTTTATATGATAAGTAATAGTTACATTATTTACATTATCATACATATGAGCACCGACTCATAATGAAGCTACAACCTCTGTTTTTTCAAGCTGCAACTTGCTAAGAGAACCAACTCTCTGTTTTCTCTAGCACCCACTAGAAGGAAGCTACAACTCCCTAGTTTCTCTAGCACCAACTCCCTGGTTTCTCTAGCACCAACTAGAAGGAAGCTACAACTCCCTCTATTCAAGCACCCACTTGAACCTCTGAGGACAACAGTCCTCCCTAGCACCTCCCAACCACCCTGATATATAAATTCCTTGTTACTAAAACTTATTACAATGATATAAAGTTATTCAATGGCTTACCAGTCTTGTCGTTGTTCTGTTACACTATTCTGCCTTGACTGCATCAGCGTCTTCTGCACGCACCTTGCACTTTCTGTTCTTTTTCCTTCTATACTCTCTGCACCATATCCCTTCAATGCAACCTTCCTCTACTGTGAATTTCTTCACCTGTGCTCTGCCTCCTTACTCATCCTTGAATCCTTCCCCATGACTCCAACCATAATCTCTTCTTTGTTCCCCATTCTTATAGTCTCTGTTGTCTTTGTGCATGCAATATTCGCCATGCATCTGCATTCTCACTCCGCGCCAAATTCCTCCACAACTTGAGTGCTCTGTCTAATAATCATCGTGACTCTTCATCTTCTCTGGTCGTTTGAGACTCTTCGTTTTCTCTGTGATAGTCGAGCTCACCTTCTTTGTTCTAGTTACAGGCCTCAATGCTCATCTAGCTGTCAATTGCCTCCACGAACATCTTCATCCCTCTTCAAGATTCCCAGAGACTCTTCACCTCCTCTGTCAATCACCCAGAGGTCTCTTCAAATCTTCTGGCAGAGACCATCAATGGTTTCCAACAGTTAGACTGCGAGGAGCAACATTAGCCCTCCAATCATGCCCAAAATTCCCTGCACCGTTGGATTGACTTCATGTGATCTTGCGTTTATTTCACCAATTCGCATTTCGGGATATCGGGATCCCAGAGGTAAATATTTGTTACACTCCATATCCTGATCCCTGAAAATCCGAAAAGGAGCTTGTCTATACTAGTTCCTTCCCCCACGGGATCACAGGCGGTTACCACCAGCTAGTTCGAAAATATATATATCGCAAATTCGCATTTCAGGATTTCAACATTTCTATGGTGAAGTGTCTCGCCAGTCCATGTCGCGATCTCTGAAACTCCGAAACTGAGATTTTTTGTGCTAGCTCCTTCCTCTATATGACCATGGCCATGACCAAGCACTTGTTCATAAAGTTTTTTTTGAGATTTCATTTTTCAGCATTTCGGGACTCCTGATGTTGAGATTCTTTGACTTCTCCATCTCCCATTAACCGAAATCCCAGTCTCCAATACATCAAAGGGGGTCGGATCAATGGTCCATGATCTTGTTGAACCAACAACTCAGATCATTTCGCGATTTCGGCATTCCTATGGTGAATGTTCTTGACGCTTCCAACTACCGATCCGCGAAACTTCGAAGTGGCGTGGGATCAACGGTCCCAATCAACCCTTGATCTGACGGCTCGGATCATTTCGCGATTTCGCAAATCACGATTTTGGCATTCCCATGGTATTGTTTCTTTGACATCTCCAACTCTCGATCCGTGAAACTTCGAAATCGACTGGGATCAAAGGTCCAGATCAAACCTCGATCTAATGGCTCAGATTATTTTTTGATTTTGCATATCGCAATTTCAAGAGGTTAGGGAACCCCGTTCCTTTGACTCTCTAGTCAAAGAAATGATGATCCTTCCCCACGTGTCCTTCCTAAATATGGATGGTCCTCCTTCTTTCGGGATTTTGTAAGCCCGCTTCTCCTAGCTCTTTAAAGAACGTGCAGGCTCTCCTGGATCCAACGGTGGTCGGACCCTGCGCTTGGATCTAACGCTCGAGATCTATCCTCCATATCTGTGCGCTCCTCTTGTCTACATTGAGATCTAACAGCCATCGGGAATTCTGAATTGTTGATCCAACAATCATGGTTGTTGCTCTTCCCCGATTATCACTGCACTGTTGATCATCGCTCTGTTGATCATCACTGTTGTACTTTCCATCAATGACAAGAATACGCTGGCTATAAAACATGCCAACAAATCCTTCCTCCCTCAAAATGTTCAGAAGTTCTAGGATTCTCCTAAGGATAACAACACTTACAGCTGTGTTATCCTTTTCCACACTTGCAATAGCTCGATGCCCTCTTGGCAGAGTCTTAAAATGTGTTCAGTAACTCTACGTTGTGCTTCCTCCCACACAATATTTATTTCCAAGGTACTTAACCACCTTTAAATTTCTCCCCAAGTCTATGAATTAATCTGGTATGCCCTCCTGGCAGTCTCTCCTCTGGCTCCACTAAATCTAGACATGCACTCCTTGCATCAGATCATAGAGTTTCCACCCTCTGTTGCGCACTCCTTGCACTTAGACTAGAGATCTAGACTTAACTCAACACACTCACGTATAGAAAACTATATATCTATCCCTCGAGACGATTCCTAACATTCATCTACAATTCACAAACATGCAAATGACATCCATTACATAGAAATGTAAAACAGGAAAAACTATCAATTTCTATTAATGGTGGAATGTCAGTTTACAATAGTAGAGTCCGAGCTACAACTGAGTCTGGACTCTTTGTGTTTCTCTCCCTATGCATCTGGCTACAACCTACAACCTAACCAAACTCCCTATTTGGAAACAATACAAATATTTATACAAGAGGGGCTCAACGAGCTTCCCTCGCAAGCTAAACTAGTGGTGTCAAATCACAATTCAAAATGCCTATTGAAAGGGAAAACTACAATGATGGAAATCTGCTCCAAATCAGGTGCAGGTCCATTCTGTCGTCAACCACTTAATGGTGACCTTGTCTCCATCTTGTGCGAAGGCACAATTTTGTTCCTCCAACTTGTCATCATTAAATGCTTGGATATCTCTTTGGATTCTTGAGGAAAAATGAGAGGGTGATGCCTCTCCCTTCCTTGAATGCTCACCATGCGTGAACTCTGACTGGTGCATGCTGAGCTGGAGCGATGCTCCTACATAAACACACTTTACCAGTGATGGGTAGTGCATTAGTTTTTCTCTTTTGTATTGTGTTGACTCGTTGGTACAAAGGCCATGGTGTATCAGATGGTCTGCCACTTTTTTCTGACCATTTTGTATAGCACTAGACAAATTTCATGCTATGATATGTTGGAGGTTGAACTTCCCTTTTTCCTCAGATATTTTTTTCTTATTGTTTGAGAGGTTTTGTGAGACTAGGCCAACTTTTTTCCGTAATCCTGCTACGTCAAGGACCCATTTGTAGATGCACATGTGGGGGGAGATGATTCCCAAAAGGGGATATTATATGCAAACCCAGTTAGCAGCACGTGCGAGGGAAGTATGCAAGGTGCGCATGCAAGGAAGACCTAACGACATTAGGGTGAGGGTTTTTGTAATGTATTTTAATGGTTGATGAGACAAGGATATAAATAAGTAGTACTTAGGGAAGATAGAGGGAGAGAGAGGATGATGAGAAAGGATGGATAGCAGAGAGTTGTAAGAACTGTACTATTCAGTAAGTTGGTGATCTAGAGAAGTAGTGATAAATTCAATCCCGAGGGTTAGATTGGAGGTTGAGGAGCTTGGTGCGATCTAGTCAGCCTCGCAAGGATCAAGGAGCCTGTTGAGAGGGTAAGATCCAAGATTGTAAACATGTGTGACATGACATACTATGGAACCATAATAAATATCTTGAGAGCTATATCTTTGTGGACGTAGCCCAGGAGGGGGTGAACCATGGTAACACCTTTGTTATGTGATTGAATGTATGCGTCTCTATTATTGTTAAGTGTTGAATGTTAGATAGGTGAATGAAGTGAGTAGTAATATATGATATTTCACATGCATTAATAGAAGGACTGCTATAATAAAATGTTAGACGAAATAAACAAAGATTACAAAGTACACCCACATATCTCCACTCAATCTCAGGTTGCAAACACCTGAGTATTGCAGCCATGCATAGAGATATATCAGGTGAGATTGCATAGTACACTCTGTTTGTTGCATTTCCTTTTGGTTTACTAGAGGGACCGATAGTTTTAGAGGGATTTTATTGGAAGCTTGTTAAATATGAACCTGAGTCAATATAGGACAATAAGGTAGGATCAAGATAGATAAAGTAGAAGAGTAAAAATCCAACAAATGGTTATGTTTCTGGTTGGTTGGAATAGGAGGGGATTGAGTGAATGAGATATATAGAATATGCGTCAAAAGAATGCTAGATCAGATGATAAGACGTTAAGAGAATGAGGATCTAAAAGGGGATGTTCAGACTATGGAATCCAAGGAAGGAAGAGATAGAGATCTGGTTGAAAACAAAGGAGCTCGAGTTTGCGCAGAAAGATAACAAAAACCTGAAGTTGACACCACGCAAATATCTGGACAATTTCATATACAACGACTTGCATGAAGTATTTTTATGTGATTTCCCACATGTATTTCACGAGTGGATATTGAGGTTGAAAAACAACCATCCTACAAATCAGATCAAATAACTAGAGTGGAATCCTGTAGAGATTGCGTAGTTACAACAAGTTGATAATAAATTTACATGTGCAGTAGATTTCTGGTTAGACAACATTGTTGCAGGATTTATTACAAAATTTTTAGTAGATACGATGAAGTCTTACAATGCAATAGAGAAAGATTTCTTGAACATACCTCGAGGTAGGTATATCAGATCATTATATACTTCTATGAATATATTACTATATAAAAAAGGTGTAATGACAATGGCGTGAGGCATCTAAACTTCTCTGCATGCATGGGGGAAGCACTGACAGGAGAAGGAAAAATGGAGGGAGAAATGGATAAAGGGAAGAATATGGAGTCCTTAGACCCAATCGCAATGAGCGAAGACCATATCAAGCAGATCATGGAAAAATCTGGAAGAACGCGCAGTGGAGTACCCTAACAATATAAGATGAACACCAAGAAGAGATTCGTAGCCGCAAGGGAGGTCTTGACAAGTAATGAAGAAGAGGTAGAGGATCTTTGAGCTATGGAGTAGATTGAGTAAATCTTGTGCACAAAATATTATAGGAAGACGAGAGGTCCAAGAGAAGGAATATAAGGCATCACTCCTATCCATATCAATGTTAGTGTGAAACCCATAAACCCATGTGCGACTAATACACCAAGAAGAACACCACCATTTAGACAACCGAATTTTGAGATAAGGAAGAAAATAGGAATTACATTTGCACAGTGAAAAACAACAACTGAGGGAGATAGTTCAGGAATAATTAGTCAAGTATCTACACCATGTGGAGGTATTAGTTCAACATTTAGGATGGAAGGACATGATCCCACCATTAGGTTACTAGAATTCAATAGAGAGGCATCGGAGGACCCTGAGAAGAACTTGTTTATTTGTGAAAAGATCTAGGAAGAAAAACAAATCACAGATGAGGAAACTAAACTTGCACAGTTAGCTATCATGCTAAGAGACTGTGCACTAGATTGGTACATGACTTTAGTTGCAAACAGTCCGCGAAGGACAACCAGAAATATTGGAGATGTCAAAAATCTATTGCTAAATGAATTCTAGAATCCTAGATCGAAGGATCAATATATGAATGATATGATAGAGATTAGGCAAAAACCAGGAGAATCTCTATGGGATATTGACCAGAGATTCAAATGATTGAAGGGAAATCTAAAGTATGTCATGAAAAAATGCAACATAGGCATTTGTTTTTCAATTCAATACTCCCACACTTGAAATAACCCATGCGACAACAGAAGTTTCAAACCCAGGAAGAGGCTCTATAGGCATGCCTACAAATAAAAGAGAACCAATATCAAAAGACAGATCCAACAATAGAGTAACTGAAGGAGGACCTGAAGAACTTAAATTCCAGCTAAACCGGAATAAAGGTAAGGACAAAAGAGAAGTTGTTTGGTGTACCACATGTAGGACAGAAGGACACCATCAGAATGAATGTCCAACACTTGCGCAGTACATGGAAGTAGGAATTCCAAAGATGTTTCCAACAACAGGACTATGGTGTGAGATCTATAAGAAACAAGGGAATGATCCATATCACTGTCCAATGATGTAGAAATATGATATAATACCTAAGAGATCATATTGTAACTTTTTCAAGTTAGTAGACCATGGACCTAATGAGGGAAATAACATCAGATGCTTAGAGGGTGTAGGCATAAATGATGACCAGGCAAGCTGCACCATTGTTTAACCAACTACGAGCCATGTATAACATTGCATAGCATAAATATAACACTGTGTAGATAAAATATAACATTCTGCTGCCACAATACAATACAGTGCAACCACATTATAATCTCACACAATACAACCAGTTGCCCCAGTACAATGCACCATGAGGAGATCGAGTTGGCTACAGAGGTGGAGGAAGACGAAGAGGAGGCCTTGGAAGAGGCAGAGGACCAGTGGTATGCCACAAATTTCAATAGCTAGGACACTATGAAAGAGAATTTCCACTTCCACCTATGACATGTATGTATTGTCGTGCATCATATTATGACATAGAAGAATTTCCTACACTATTAGGGAAGAATCAAGAAAAGAGAAATCAGAACAATCAGAATGTTCAGTGAATTTTGGTGGAAGCAAGGGATGATGAAAGAAACATCAACATAGTTATGTGGTGAGGAGATAAGACAGTAAATGATGTAGTAGGACATGATCCAACACAAAACCAATGGGTGAATAAGAATGTTGAATCAAAGAAGCAGTTTGATGCAAAAAATGAAAAGGCGATATTCAAGTAGGCCAAACAAGAATTATTGAAGCTAGACATTGCATCGACATCGATTATGCAACATACTCAAGAAGTACCAGCATACACGATGCCTCCATCATTGAACCACCACAAAGAAACACGACCCCTGAGACAAGTAACTACAAATAAGTTTTTTTTCCAATACTGTGTTAAACTACTAAATGATCCATCATTTGTTAAATTATTACAAAATATGCTAGAAATATGTAACACATAGGTATAAGGAAATATATAACACAAAATAGTTAATCATCTCCATACAAGGAGGATAACAAGTAGAGAATTCTGACTGAACGCCAACATTGGAGATTTCAACATGGGAGATATTATACCGGATATAGGATATGAATTAAATGTGTTACCTAAGAAGACATGGCAATGTATGGGAGAACCCACATTAGAATATTCACATGTTCAGTTGAAACTAGCAAATCAACACAGAGTTCTACCAATTGGAAGAATAAAGAGGGTGTCAATAGATCTAGATGGAGTGCCCACTAAAGCCAATTTCGAAGTGATAGAGATAGTGGATGGCACAACACTTTATCCAACATTTCTTGGCTTGGATTGGGAGTTTGACAATCAGGCCATAATCAACTTAAATACAAGGAATATGACATTCAAATCAGGAGAATACAGAGTCATTGTGCCATTGGACCCATCAGAAGGGGAAAGGTTTGTAGAACCCACTTGTTTAGACCTGGAGGAAATTAACCAGTTGTACAAAACAACCATGCGAGAAGAAGATTATGTGAACCCAAATGCATATGGGGTACTCAATTGGATAAGTATCACATGATGTGCATCATATTGAGATACAGGATTAGATAATTGGCAACAATGTACACGAAGTCTCCACAAGAAGATGTGCAAGAATAGACTGCGCAGTACGATGGCTATGCATGGAGATAAGGGAACCTCCTAGCATCCATGGGGTGAATGACTTAGAAGCATTCTTAACATGATATGGAGATGAAGTGTTAGAAAATAAGAGGATCTTAGCCCTAGATATAGAACTCAAGGAAACACCTACAAGATGGTGGGGTGCACACAAAGAGATAGTCAAGGACTGGTACCAATGTAAGCGGTTACTGCGCATCAGATTTGGTTTCAGAACAAGGAAGAAACCAACTGAAGAAATATGAAGGATAGGGGGCACAAATAGAACACTTTGAGAAGTGCATAACACTATAGAGTATGACACCACAATAGGAATAGCCTCATCATTTTGTTCATAGATTAGAAAGGATTCTAGCAAACTAGTATACAGACCAAGAATTACGCAGAGGAAATACGCATTGGATAGTATTGAAACAGAACTTTACGGTCACTTTCTCATTTGAACATGAGAACCCCAAAATAGACTCAACATATAAGAGAATCAGAGAGGTGATATTCATTACAGAAACGAAAGTTGAACTCATGACGGAAGATCAAAAATAGAACAGACAAACAGTAAAAGAACTATTGCCATGCTACCATGTGTAGGAAGAAGCACCAAATGAAGATGACCCGCGAAGCATTAATATAGAGTAAGTTTAAGTGAAAGAGAGGTGTAAGTTCCACCTATGGAATCAAAATTATTTTTTGTGTCGATCAAGGTGAATAAATTCAACATTGGGACAACTGGGAATCCCAAAATGTCCATCATTAGATACTACTGGGATGAGAAGACAGTAGAAACCATAACAGAGTTATTGCACAAGTACAATGACTTGTTCCCAACAACATTCACAAAAATGAAAGGAATAGGAGGAGATCTAGGTGAAATGAATATATCTCTCAGATCTGAGGCAAGACCGATCAAACATATACCTTATAAAATAAACCCAATATATAAGAAAAAAGTGAAAGAAAAAATTGACAGGATGTTGGAGGTTGGAATCATAGAATGGGTAGAGGAATATAAATGGGTAATCCCTATGGTAGTTGAGGAGAATAAGAAGGGATGAATAAGGATATGTGTTGACCTGAGGAAATTGAATGATTCTTACCTACATGACCCTTTCCCTACTCCTTTCATAGATGAGGTGTTGGAGAATGTAGGAGGCCGAGAAGCTTACTCATTTACCGATGGATTCTCAGGCTACCATAAGATCAAGATAGCTCCAAAAGAAAGGTACAAGACCAATTTTTCCACGGAATGGGGGTACTACAAGTACACAGTCATGTCGTTTGGACTAAAGAATGCACCAACAATATTTTCCATAGTATTCATATCTTCATTCAAAGAATTATCCATCCATTTCTAGAGGTATATTTGGTTGATTGGACAATCTACAGTATGTTGAAAGACCATGTAAAGGTGTTGAGGTTGATGTTATAAATATGAATGAAGTGTTAGATATCGTTAAAAATCAATAAGTGCATCTTAGAAACACCCTTTGGGATACTTTTGGGCCATATACTATGCAAACAAGGCTTGCTAGTCGATCCTGCCAAGATTGCAATATTTTTTAATCTACCACCACCAAAATAAATACACCAGTTAAGAGAAACATTGGGGGACACAAGAGACTACCGAAAATTCATAAAAGGGTATGTGAAAATCATTGCGCCAATGGAGAAATTGTTGAGAAAAGACAACAAGTTTCATTGTAATGAGGATTTTCAGTGAGGATTGGACACTCTAAAAGAGAAGATGGTAACCGCACCAAGACTAGTATTCCTGGATTGGGAAAAGACATTCCATGTGCATGTAGATGCATAAACCATATCACTTGGATTTATTCTGATGCAACCAGGAATAGGGGATTTGGACCATCCTATAACATTTGCTAGCAGAAAACTCTCAGAGTCGGAGCATAATTATAATACCACAGAGAGAGAAGGCTTAGCTATGGTCCATGTGCTTAAGAAGTTCATACATTACTTATTGGGAAATCATTTCAAGATTTTTATAGACCATTCAACTCTCAAATACCTCATCAACAAGCCAGTGTTAGGGGGAAGAATTTGTAGATGTTTATTGTTGTTTCAAGAATTTGACTTCGAAGTGATAGTCAAACCAGGGAAGTTGAATGCAAGACTTGATTTCTTGTCAAGGATCACTAATGCACAGTTATTTTCATTCCAAGTAGTTGATGAATATTTTGTAGACATCATTCAGTTCTTGAGTACAGGGACTGTGCCACATGAATTCAACACTCCATAGAAGCAAAATCTGGTAGTCAGAGTTGCTGACTAACAATTGATTGTAGGACACTTATACAAGATGGGTGAAAACAACATATTGAGAATATGTGTATTAGAACATGAAATACCTATGATTTTAGAAGAGGCCCATGAGGGAATAGAAGGAGGACAATATGCAGGAAACGATACCGTGCAAAAGGTATTGCACGTAGGATAATGGTGGTTCACTGTTCACCGAGACTCAAAGGACTATTGACAGAGATGTGATGTATGTCAGAGGGTTGGTAAACCAAATAAACGGGTCGAGATGCCCCTGAGGCCACAAGTAACCTTGAAGGTATTCAATAAATGGGAAATATATTTTTTGGGACCAACTAACCCACCATCAAAAAGGTCAGGAGAAAGGTATATTATTACTGCAATAGAGTACTTAACAAGATGGGTAGAAGAAACACCTGTAAAATATTGTAGCGCAAAGACATCAACACACTTCTTGTTCGAACAAGTGATCACTAGATTTGGATGCCCAAGGATTTTTATGAGTGACCAAGGCACTCACTTCATTAACAACAATATTAAGGCGATGACTGAGGAGTTTGAATTTTATCATCAAAAGAGTACACCATATCATCCTCAAGAAAATGGAAAAATGGAAGCCTTTAATAAGATGCTCGAGAATGTACTAACAAATATTTTCAATGTCAACATAGATGATTGGGATTTGAAGATACCAGCAGTACTGTGGGCATACAGGAACACATGTAAAAAATTGACAAGGCATACACCATTCATATTGGTGTGTGGACAAGAAGAAGTGGTGCCATTAGAAGTTTTGGTACCTAGTCTGCACGTAGTAGAAATTAAAAATATGATAGAGCGAGGTGAAATACAAGAAATACTGAATCAGATGATGAGCATGGAATAAGATAGGATTCTATTAGGGTTTCACCAAGAGGTACAGAAAAAAAGGGACAAATATTGGCATGATAGACATATGAAGATGAAAATTTTCAAGAAAGGAGACCTAGTCTTGGTGTACGATAGTAAATCTTTTCAACACCAAAGAAAACTCAGAAGGCATTGGTTGGGACCATATGAAGTAAAGGTTGTTATAGATTCAAGAGTTGTACATCTGAAGGATTTGGGAGGAACAAAACTCAGAGGAATGATCAATGGGAGTCGACAGAAGTTGTATAGGGATAGTCGACCTCCTAGCACTTAAAAAAAAAAATGCACCAGAAAACAAAGGACTGTGCGCAACAACATAGGGGTTACTACACTAGACAACATAAGATAGTACACAGCTAAAGGAGAGGTAGCACAGAAAAAATAAAAGGTCCAAATGCACTGACGAAGCACCATAGTGCGAACTTGAAATAGTTAGCACACCGGAAAAAGGATGAGTGGTCAGAAAAAGACAAAAATTACTAAAATGGCGATTACTGAAAATAGGCACCAATTGGTGACGTCTATCAAAATTGAATGACAAGAATGATCGACATGACATCACATTAATCATGCCAACTGGTGACGTCAAGGCAATTCAATGGAAGGTACATGTGAAGTGTCAATTCATTTAAACCACAGCTCAGGTAACTTTGCCGAGAAGCTTCACATTATTTCTATATAAGGAAAGCATGAGGGTATCGGAAGGATTATTTTGAAATTGAGAATAGAACTAAGCAACAAAGTATACAGAGAAGAGAGTGATTTTGCAGGAGTTACAGAACGAACTAGCTCGACAAAATTCGTCTCAACCACCATGGCGCCACCCGAGCTAGGTGCATCAAGCCAGGCCTATAAACAACCTCGAAGAACCCTTAGAGAACCAAAACAACCACATGGAATCGAATAACAACTAACATGAGATACCAAATTCATCAATTTGGACAAAATCCCTTTTCCCAATATGGAACCAGGGATCCCCACACCAGTGGTGGAGGAAACCAAACAAACAACAATAGTTGGCATGGACATTGATATGTCAGAGGTGGGACAGATCTAGTAGGCCGAGGATGCAAGAAATAATTCACTCCCTGAAAACTCTGAAGAGGCCTCGAGGGTTAATGGGACTATCCCAAACCAAAGAGAAGCAACTGCGGCAAAAAGGTCACACACAACAACGTCGAAGCAACAAAATGGCATATTAGAGGATTTCATCGGATGAAAAGAGGCATATATAGAGGAGAGAACAATGGAGGTTGGAACCTCAACTAATCCACCACATCGGAAGGGAAAGAATCTAGTATCAATATGACCGTGTAGGTAGGATGCAATAGCCATAGTCTTACCATGCAATCCGGAAGGGGTGCATATCACAAATATCTTGTTAGCATGCATGGAAAAGCTATGGTACTTGAACCACAATGTGGCCAACATGGACAAGTTCCCTGAATATTCCAAGCAATTTTACCTGGAGAGTGTGCAGATAGGAACCTTCAGAGATACAATTTTCCAGTCGAAACAATGGGCAGTCGGACTAGCCAACACCGAGATTCTAAACCTGTTGGATATCCTGCACTTTGGAAGGGGTTGCGATGTAAATAATTGCGTCAAGAAGTTGATCAAAGGTACCCACAGAGGGTACCTATGGGTGGAAGATCCTATCTCAATAGACGTAGAGCTCATTGCATTTATTATAGGGAATCCATCTTGAGGGGAGAGTCTCGTGCAGTTCCTAGATGACAATACAAAGGAAAAGGTGTTGGTGGAGGAAATGAAGAAGATGTATGGCACAGAAAGAGGGCTGCGCATAATCATCATCAAGTGCATCAGTGATGCAACAACAAGGCTAGCCACAAAACTCACGGCGTGCAAGTTAATCAGGAAGTTCTGCAAGGAGGAAGTCCCTGTCAGGGTCGTTGAAGCTACAACACAATTCGTGGAGGGTACTATGCTCATCTAGGCCCCATACTTATTGAACTTGTTCCTGGAGGATTGCAAATACACGCAGGACATGGGGACATAATTTCACTACTCTTGGCTACTCATCCTGATTGCCTTGGTTGGATGGAGGGAGCCTAAGTATACATACTTTTGCGAGTGAACCATTCATTGTCGTACAGTGCGATACACATCATTGGGGAGCACTTCAAACCCCAAAACCAGAAGTGAAAATGCAGACATGTACGTAGGGTATTACAACGACCTCTAGGAAAGCATTTCCAACACTTGGAAGATTACGTCAAAAGTGATCGCGCAATATCGAGACATCGCCAACTTCAAAGAGACCAGACATACTATCTAGATCCAAGCATGAAGGGATAACTAGAAGGAATGTCTACAACTGTGATACAACGTCAAGGAAGAGGATGTAGGGATGGCCATGAAGGACTGGCGAGATGACTGGAGAGTTCAAGTTATGATTCAAGAGATGTCCACGGATAAGGAGGTTGATCCAGGGAAAGAACATACACCTTCCAAAGACAAAATGACACCCAAGAAGCCAAGTCTAGGTTAGAAGTCGACACAACAAAAGAAAGGGGGTGCGCCAATGAAAGGTACCCAGGCGGGGAAAAAGGACACCACCCAGGCACTGCAGGAACATGAAAAATAGGTTGAGACAACATAGTGGATGACATCAAGTGCTACCCAACAGGAACAAGGGTAGACCAAGAGGCCGATCATACACACCAGGGGTTTGTGCATGAAGGCTAAGGCACACAAAATGCCACCGAAATATACAATCATAGAGAACGATGCAAACCTCGTGGCTGAAAGATTCCACAACTGGGAAACTGAGGAGTTTGAAGACACCCAAAAAAAAAGGGATCAGATCCAGGATGAACTAGCCAACATGAGGCAACTTCTAGAACAAATTAGAGAAACAAAGAGGGAGGGCAGAGGAATAGAGTCAGTCCCCGTAGAATCAGAAGCAGAAGCCAAGGTTGTGCCCAACGAGCAGGAATTAATCCAGACAATAGCATAGAAGAGCTCGAATTTCCACGTTACACCCACCATGTTGCGCATGGATGAGATTGTAGGGTAGAAACCCTTCAAATATCTGACACAAATAAAGTTGGTAATGGGGAATATACCAACCAAGGCTCTATATAAACTATAATTCAATGTCATGCAGGAGGTACATTCACGTGCACACACAGACGCAACACAAAAAGGACAACAAATAGGGGTTGGATTTGGTTCTCGATCAAGTCAAGGTCGAGACCAAGGATGAGAAGGATCACACAAATAGGCTCGATAATGGATTGGCTATAGCCTATGAAAAAATTCCAAAGAGCGCGCAAATAGTAGAGCCCACGATGACGCAAAAAATTGATTAGTTTGTGAAAACAAACAATCAATACAGGAAGGAGATCGATAACCTCTAGGACCAACTCATCCCTACCACTCCCCTGGAGTTTAAGGAACAGAGGAAGCAGGAAGCATCATGGTCGATGGAGGAAATGGAATGACAAGTCAACGCAGTTGCTGACTTGTTTGATAGAGAATCACAGCTATGGACAAAGCTAGAGGAGGATCAACAGGTCCAACAACGGGACCAGGAAGAAAAAAAGATAAGCACAGCTATCTAGGACCTCAAGAAGAGGCAAAAGACGATGAACATCATTGAGCACCTCAAAGGAGTACAAGACATGAAGAAGTTTCAATCCAATCTTATAGCTACGTAGACATAGAAGAAGGATCGACAAGCTCAAATGGAACCTCTCCAAGAGACAGTAGTGAAATTCATTGCACAGGAAGAAGAGGAAAATAAGAGCATGGTGAAAACGCAGACAAAGTGCGCAAAAATAATTAGTGAAGAGGTCACAACACAAGTGTTGGACACGATGAAATAAAAGACCACGTAGTATCAAACATGAGCAAGGGAACTCATAGACAAGTTCCATACTCTCGCAGGAGCTGCTGAAGAAGCGCACAAAGCTTAGGTGGCTCGGGACGAGCCACATGTCAATGTTGGGGGCATGTTGGATGCAGACCCTGTCAAGGGAAAAGGCTATTTTTGGGAAGAGAAGAATGAATGGAAGAAAGGACAGCTGGAAGGAAAAGTAGCACGTGTGATGGAAGCATGTGAAGTGCTCATGCAAGGAATATCTAACGACATTAGGGTTAGGTTTTTTGTAATGTATTGTAATGGCTTATGAGCCAAAGATATAAATAAGTAGTACTTAGGGGGGATAGAGGGAGAGAGAGAGGAATATGGGAAAGGATGGATAGAAGAGACTTGTAAGAACAATATTATTCAGTAAGCTAGTGAGCTAGAGAAGAAGTGAGAAACTTGATCTCAAGGGTTAGATCGCAGGTTGAGGAACCTAGTGCGATCTAGTCATCCTCACAAGGATCAAGGATCCTATTGAGAGGGTAAGATCCAAGATTGTAAACATGTGTGGCGTGACATCTTAATGAACCATAATAAGGATCTTGAGAGCCAGATCTTTGTGGATGTAGCCCAGGAGGGGGTGAACCACGGTAACACATATGTTATGTGATTGAATGTATGCATCGATATTATTGTTAAGTGTTGAATTTTATATAGATGAATGAAGTGACTAGTTAGATCTGATATTTTACATGCATGAATAGAATGACTGCTATAATCAGATGTTAGATTGAATAAATAAAGATTAAAAATTACACCCGTAGATCTCCACTCATTCCCAGGTTGCAAACACCTCAGTATTGTAGCCACCCATAGAGATATGCTGGGTGAGACTATGAAGTACACTATGTGTGTTGCGTTTCCTTCTGGTTTAGTAGAGTGGATGATAGTTTTAGAGGGATTTTGTTGGAATCTTTTTAAATCTGAACCTGGGTCAATCTAGGACATTAAGGTAGGATCAAGATAGATAAAGTAGAAGAGTAAAAATCCAACAAGGGACAACTGGAGTTTCCGTCCAGGATTTCCCCAGACGCACTCGAGCTACTATGCATTGAGGACAATCACATGTTTGTCATGGTGTCATGTCCTTACATAGGTTTGTATTGGTGAGGATGTCTGAACATCCTCTTCACATGAGATGAGCCACCATATGATATAGGTAATATTAGTGTTTTGTTTAAATTAATATAGTTTCATTTTATTGTCTTACTTAATTAGAACAAAATTATTTCTAAACGTTATTTAACTTGTTTTATAATTTTTTTTAATGAAACTGTGTAATTATTGTTGTGTACTATATATTTTGCAGATATTGGAACTTTCATTAGGGACATTCCTCCTCTCCCAACAGTTGGGTGACCAAATCTATGCACTTTTGATTGAGGTGACATTCCTCCCTATGTTTATTCGAGACATCAGGGTAGATCACATTCTCTTATAGATTTGGAGGGATATTTCGCGTGATATTATGCCTCTTATGCATCATATCGTCGGAGCTACTAGACTACTAGCAACAAGGAAGGCTCTCGATGTTAGGAACAACTCACCTTCCAGTACAAGTCGTTCCTCCAATACCCCATTGATTGATGAGGTTGGTCGTGATCCCTCTCCACATCCTCCTCCTCCTCCTCGTTCAGCTCACCTAGATCATGAGAAGGAAAAAAATATTCCTCCTCCTCCTCTTTCACCTCACCTAGTTGAGAAGGAAAGAACTATTCATCATCCTTCTCTTTCACCTCACCTATATGAGAACGGAGGACCTATTCCTCCATCGCATATTTCTAGTGAGAGACTCAACCAACCACTTCCTATTGACCATCCATCATCTTCT
Organism: Picea glauca; assembly: GCA_000966675.3. Taxonomy (NCBI): domain Eukaryota; kingdom Viridiplantae; phylum Streptophyta; class Pinopsida; order Pinales; family Pinaceae; genus Picea; species Picea glauca. Next base: position 194,003 of record JZKD02S0359447.1, on the reverse strand, counting down.
ACTATAGACCAAGCCTCCACTCCTATTGTAGATATGCAGATTATCCCATCCATTACACCAGATATGTTATAACAGTTATTTGACTTATTCATGATATATATATATATATATATATATATATATATATGGTGCATTTTTGTATGTTCATGTTGATGTACTTAATTTATATGTTGATGTTGATGTGTATATTGTTAGGTCATGTTATATGTATTTGTTAAATGTGCTTGATAGATGTGTATGTTATATTAGTGTTAATTAGATGTGCATTTTTCCCATTGATCATGATTATGTACTTAATTAATTTATATGTTGATGTTGATGTGTACATTTTTAGGTCATGTTAGATATGTTTGTTAAATGTGCTTGATAGATGTCTATGTTAAATGATGTTTTTTATATGTGTTTGATGATGATGGTAGACAATGCTTGTGTTTTGTTATATGTGATCACAATGATGATGCCCTATTAGATTATTAGATTTGTGTGCTAGCTAATTAATGACATTTATATGTGCTAGATCTTTATATAATTAATTAGATGATGTTACTGAATTTAAATGCGTATTTTGGATGATGTTTATATTTTTTACATGGTTATCATGAAAATGTTTATTTTATTAAATGATATTTATTATAGATTATGTATTGGTGAAATTATATCAAAATTTTATATATGAAACATAAAGACGTAATTTAAATAAAAAATACAAAGATATTTTTACAAATTACAAAGTTCAATATGGTTGAAACTATAATTGTAATATTACCACAAATTTTTTTCTATTGCATAGATAGTTCATATATATTCATTCTAACTAAATTATTTTTCAAAAAATAAATTACATATGAATAAATGTTATTTTCCATTGTACTAATGAATATTTTTTAATAGACTCTTCTACACTAAAAATTGTTATTATAGAAAGTTATGATCTCCAATGATAAACATTGTATTGGCCCTAAAATTTTATGGATGCAAATTAATATTCCTATTGTTATTTTTGTCATTATTTGTTAAGTTGATTGCTATCAAATTTTAAATTACGTCATTAATTGTGGTTTTACTCAACATTGGGGGTATAATTTTGTAAATATTTCCAAAAGAAATGATAAAAGTATGTAAACTAACAAACACTTTAGTTAAAAACCAAATTATCACAAAATCATGTTAGAAATTTAATTTTTAAATTATAATCCACATTATTTGTTAAATATCTTACTTTTAAATCTACAAAATACATGAACATAAACTCAATTTTTGAATCATCATGTTAACATATCATCAAAAATATTGTACTATTAAACATGCATATCAACCATATTATTACTTCTAATATCAACATTGTTAGGCCCTAAATAGTGGCTCATTGCCCCTTAATTGGGGCATATTACATTAGTAATGTTATTTTATTTATGTCGGCTTTAGTCCATTAGTTGTAATTATACCTCCTAGTCTCCTATACATACCAACAAGACATTTTCATTTGGAATCATCTTGTATTTGGACATTTATGTGGGCATAAGGAGGTTTCCCCCTCGAAGAGGCTTATTATCTGAATTTCTCTCTTTTTCAAGGCGTTGAGTACTTATTCTAAGGTTTTTCTATGCTATATTGATATTTGGTTCCTAACATATGGTATCGGAGCTCAAGGTCTTAGGGTTTCGCTACTACATCTGAGACATCATGGAATTTTCGCTATAACGTCTTTTCTACAATGACTCAGAAGGAACAAATTTGAAGATATTTAGTAGACGGATCAAGGTATGTTGGGTTAAAATTTCATCTCCTGAGGCCTTATACTTTCGGAGATACAGCCTTTGTAAGATAGGGTTATGGAGTCATCCTGAATTGATTCATTGTGTAATTTTCGCTATTAAATGTTTTCTATAAAGTTTCATACTTTGAACTCCTGATGTTATTCACATAAATTAGTAAGGTATCTTTGGTAACAATTTCTTCTTCTGGTTCATCTTACATTTGTATATACACCCTGTGAAATATAGGGTATCTAACTAGTCCTATCAATGCCTAGTCTCAAGAATGTGTTCCAGGTAAAACAATCATAACTTATTCCTAGAGTATCCAAATTGAATGAGACTAGTTGGATTGGATAGTGGAAATCCCATAGTAGTTCTAGTACGAGTTTCAGAATTGTATATCAATTATTTTATGTGGGGAATGTTATACAAGTGAGATCTCCTAGAAAGGACAAAAATAAACAAGTTGTTGGGAAGTTACCATAATTTACACTTGGAACATCCAATTTTGATTAGAAATGTGGCATTGCAGAGAAGAAATATCAGAGACCAACAAAAAAAAAATTCATATTGAGAAGGGGCGAAATTTTGGAGATACAATAAAAGGAAGATTGTCTAGTAGAACCACCTAAAAATCAAGATTTAAAGTGATACTTGGCCAACATGCCACCAAAAAAGGGAACTTCTACACCAAATAAGCCTCCAAACAATCCTACTTGGACTCTTGATGAAGGTGAAGAAATGCGTAGGGACATAAATGATTTACAAAAGAAGACAATAAAAAAAGATGAACTACAAGAGATGATGGATTCAATGGAAGCTAAGTTGGAGGCAATAAATACTAATATGGATGGTTTAAAAGGGGAGATCATGGAAGGATTGAAAAAATTTCTAATGGAGAGGACACCAGAAAATGAAAATGTATCCCATGAAATTCATGATGAGGTTACAAGGAAGGTGAATCAAGAATGGAGAAACTCCAACTTTGGGTTGAAGACCAACCACGTTCCTAAGATAGATATGAGGAAGTTTGATAGCAAGGACCCAATCACATGGATACTTCATATGGAGCAATTCTTTGATCTACATAATGTGCCACATACACAAAAGGTACAAATTGCTTCTTTATATTTAGAACCTAATAAATTTTTATGGTATCGATGGATTTGTTCTCACAAAGCACTCATCACTTGGACAATTTTCACGGAAGAAATGATAGGAGACTATGAGGATACAAGGAGCAATACCTTCTTTAGACAATTGATAAATCTCAAACAAAAGGGTTCATTTACAGAGCACATTGAGAACCTTCAAAGATTGAATATAAAGGTAACAGATATTCCAATTGAGCACTTGATTGATGCATTCATAGGAACTTTAAAGGATAACATTCAACATGAGGTTCTCCTTTGGGAAACCAAATCATTGGAGAATGCATTTAGGGTGGCAAGAAATGTTGAAAGTAAAAATATGGCTTTAGCTACTAGAAGGACCAATCCTAACATCTATATAGAGAATAATGTTCCTTCTTCTAAAACACCTCAACCTACGAGGTTGACACCTCAACAATTGGAGGAAAGAAAAGAAAAAGGTTTATGCTTTAATTGTGACATCAAGTACAATAAGGGACATAAGTGTGGTGAGAATAAATTATTCTACATAGATTGTGAAGAGGAGGAAGAACAAGAACAAGAACCATCTCAAGATGAAAACGTAGAAGCAATTCCTCTGAAGAGTTGACTCCCACGATATTGTGTAATGCATTGGCTAGAATTAGCACTCCTCAAACCCTCAAGATCAAAGGATATATAAAAAATAAAAAGGTAATAGTCCTAATTGATACTAGCAATACTCATAATTTCATTCACTATAAATTAGCCAAATCTCGCAATTGCTTTGTATATCCAGCACCAGAGCTTCAAGTAATGATTGCATATGGAGGAACTATCAATTACTCAGGAAAATGCAATAAGATCAATCTTACTATGGGGGAACATGTAATGAATAGTCCAATGATTTATATACCCATGGGTGGTGCTAATGTTGTACTAGGAATCCAATGCTTACAATCATTAGGAATAAAGGATTTTAATTTTCGAGAACTTTTCATGAAATTTTCATTGGAGGGAAAAGAAAGTGAGTGAAGAGGTATCATAGGGAAACTCGTTAAGGTGATAAGATCTAATGGCATGAAAACATTATTGAAAAAAGAGCATCAAGTTGTTATTGCACAACTATTCTCACTAGATGTTCAAACATCTAAGCCATCTATTCCTCTATATATCCAAGGGATCATTGATAATCATTCCAAAGTATTTGAAGATATTCTCAAAGGTCTTCCACCCACTCGAAATCATGATCATGATATTCACCTAATTCCTAGGAGTGTTCCTCCTAAAATCAAGCCATACAAATACCCATATGCCCAGAAGAGTGAAATTGAGTGCATGGTTGAAGAAATATTAGAGGTTGGCATTATTAGACCCAGTCAAAGTTCTTACTCTGCACCGGTGGTAATTGTATTCAAGAAAGATGGCTCATGGAATATGTGTCCAGATTATAGAGAGCTCAACAAGATTACTATTAAAGATAAGTTTTTCATTCCTGTCATTGATGAATTTTTAGATGAACTACATGGAGCAATCTTTCACAAACTTGGATCTTCGTTCAGGGTATCATTAGATTGGAATGAAGGAAGAAGATATCCCAAAAACAACATTATGAAATCATGAAGCCCATTATGAATTTTTGATCATGCCCTTTGGCCTTACAAATGCACCTTCCACATTCCAAGGGTTGATGAATTCCACTTTCAAGCCCTTCCTTCAAAAATTTGTGTTAGTATTTTTTGATGATATACTAATCTATAGAATGTCTTGGGCGGATCATGTGCGACATGTTGACAATGTGCTATAACTACTAAAGGAGCAACAATTATATGCCAAACCATCCAAATGTTTCTTTGGAGTGAAGGAGGTAGAGTATTTGGGTCATATTGTGTCTCATGAAGTTTTCAAGGTAGACCCTAACAAGCTTAAGGACATGATGGACTATCGAATTCCCAAAACATTGAATAATCTTAGAAGATTTTTGGTTTGACAGGTTACTACTGCAATTTTGTTCAACACTATGGAAGAATAGCAACACGTTTAATGACACTAAATAAGAAGGATGAATTTTCATGCACTCCAGAGGCAACTAAAGCTTTTGAAAAACTTAAAGAGGTGATTTGCAAAGCTCCTGTCTTGACCACTCCAAACTTCAGAAAAACCTTTATTCTGGAATGTGATGCCTCAAGAAATGGAATTGGTGTTTTCCTAATGCCAGAAGGAAGGCCCCTGGCTTTTGAAAGTCGACCACTCAAGGGAAAGGAATTACACAAACCCATTTATGAGAAGGAAATGATGGAAATGCTACATGCATTGAAGAAATGGCATCCTTACCTAACAGGTAGGAACTTCAAGGTCAAAATAGATCATGATAGTCTTAAATACTTCTTGGAACAAAGACCATTTTCATAAGAACAACACAAATGGGTAACCAAGATATTGGGTTATGATTTTGAAATCATCTATAAAAAAGGGAAGCGAAATGTTGTGGCAGATGCATTCTCAAGAAAGGATGAATATGTTGTTGCCTTTCTTTCTGCTATCTCGATCATCCAACCCAATTGGATAATAGAAGCAAGCGATGAATGGAAGAATGATGAAAAAGTGTGGACTCTCATCAAAAGTTTGCAGCAGGATTCCAGTGCATCAGATACATTTACATGGAAAAATGATTCACTATGGTACAAAGATCGCTTATATTTATGTAAGAAATCCCAACTCAAGAAAAAGGTACTATTGGAATTTCACACCTCTCCAGTAGGAGGGCACTCGAGATTTTTGAAAACCTACCATAGGGTCAAGAAGGAATTTTTTTTGGATGGCCTTAAAACTGATGTTCAAAGGTTTTTGGTAGATTGTTTGGTTTGCCAACAAAATAAGGTGGAAACAATTAAGACCCCGAGTCTTTTACAACCATTATCCATCCCAAGCCAGTGTTGGGAGGAGGTTTGAATGGATTTCATCACAGGGTTACTGAAGTCTGAAGGAAAGAGTGTCCTCATGGTGATTGTTGATAGACTGACCAAGTACGCACACTTTTTTGCACTCTCTCATCCCTTCAAAGACAATATAGTTTCCACCGCATTCATGGAGACATTTCAAAAGATACATGGTAGCCCAAAGATTATTTTAAGTGACAAATATCCCATCTTCACTGAACATTTTTTGACATAATTATTTTCTTGTTTGTGTACTCAATTGGCTCATAGATCATCCTATCATCCTCAATCTGATGGATAAACCGAGATAGTGAACAAATGTCTGGAAGGCTACCTTTGTTTTTTTGTCTTTTATAAACAAACACAATGGATCAAATGGTTAACCTTGGCAGAATGGTGGTATAACACTTCCTTTCATACTGCAACAAAAATGACACCATTTATGGCAATCTATGGATACCACCCTCCTTCCATCACTTCTCTAAAATAAAAATCTAAGGTTCAAGCAGTGGAACATCACATCGAGCATCAACAACAAGTTCTCCAAATATTAAAGGACAACCTAACCATGACACAAAATCGCATGAAACAACAAGCAAATCAATATCATAGTGAAAGAAGTTTTGAAGTAGGGGATTGGGTGTTTTTAAGACTACAACCATACAAACATATGTCCCTCAAGCAAGCCAACGAGGATAATAAATTATCACCAAATTACTATGGCCCTTATAGGGTGTTGCAAAAGACTGGGACTACAACATACAAATTGGATTTGCCTGCATCTTCACGAGTACACCCATTTTTCCATGTTGCATGCTTAAAGAAGGTTATAGGTGACAAGATCTCAATTCAAACTGTATTTCTAGAACTTGATGAGGAAGTAAAAATCATTTTGGAGCCTGAAGCCATCACTGACACAAGAATTCACCATCTGAGGAATAGATCCATTTCAGAGTATCTCATTAAATGGAGGAAACTACCAGCTAAAGATTCCACTTGGGAAGATGAGTCTTTTATACAGAAGCATCCATAGTTACTCAAGCATTGCTGAAAACACTTTTTTCAAGGGGAGGGGAATGTTAAGCCCTAAATAGTGGCTCATTACCCCTTAATTAGGGCATATTACATTAGTAATGTTATTTTATTTATGTCGAATTCAGGCCATTAGTTGTAATTATGCCTCCTAGTCTCCTATATATACCAAGGAGACATTTTCATTTGGAATCATCTTGTATTTGGACATTTATGTGGGCATAAGGAGTTTTCCCCCTCGAAGAGGATTATTATCTGAATTTCTCTCTTTTTCAAGGCATTGAGTACTTATTCTGATGTTTTTCTATGCTATATTGATATTTGGTTCCTAACAAACATAGATTGATAGCATAAAAAAGAAACTATGTAAATGAAAATATTACAATTCAATATCTAAACATGTTTCCAACAATAAAAATATTATATGTCATTGCATATATATAATTAAAAAGATTAATTAAATAACTCACACATGGTTTAAAATATTCACAACTCAAATTCTCAAGAAAGGAATTACAATGAAAATATTAAAATAATTTCCCTAAGAGATATAAGGATCAAAGTCATATCACTAACAAAAGTGCTTTATACAAGTTCTTGAGTGTGTTCAAGAGTAAGAGGATTGTTAATAAATGGATAAATTCCACCTTCTATACACATCAAAATTCTAAGTACGCCATTGTTACTATGCTCTTTTTTGGGTCTCAATGCTTCTACAATGTGTTCTTAAAGGGTCAAACATCTAATATTGTGAGGCGTTTTTGAACATGATAATATTTCTTACGAATTTATCATGATAATAATTCTTAAAATTTTATATAATTAAACATCAAGCAACATATAAATGTGTTCAAATAGCAATATAAAATTCGTTTTCAATCAATCGTCCCATGCAATCAAAAATAATTTGAAAGACAAACACATCACGCATCAAATTGACTGTTAACCAACTAAAATTATTCAAATATTTTTTATAATTAACTTAACATTTCCTATATTAGAAGATGAATAAAAAAAATATAATTGGCGAAATAAAGATAACAAAAATATACAACAACAATATTAATGATGAAATAAAACATGTGCATATCATTCTTTGTTTTCATCACCCTCATTATCTTGCTCGCTTGGCATGATAACACAATTTTTCTAAAAAATATATTTTGATATAGGGTCGTGTCTTGATACGAACCACCAATCCTTATCCAACACATATGGGTAAAAAAACACTTGGTTGCAGTGTTTAGTGTAGAAATTTCGATACAAATTAATGTATTCCTGCGATTCTCCCGATCTAACAATTTCCGCCACTTGTTAAATACATAATCGCTTCTACTATTATTATTGCGGAAGCAATTAAACCACGATCACAACCACAATGCACAAAGTGAAATATCAATAACACACAACACAGAAGTTTTACCAGGAAAGCATAAAGCTAAAAACTCCAACTATCATATATTATGTATATCATGAATCATGAAACAATCTCATACAAAACTCTAATCCAAGAGATCTCAGTACAATACAATTGTCTTAGAATGTCATACACAAATCGACAAATACATGCACCAATTCCTGTGTCCAGACAGCTTGCCTCCTTTGCACAAACTCTGCAATCTGAATTCTCACAATGAATCGAATGAATACAATTGCCTCATTTGTACATGCTCATAAGCATATTCACTGCATGTGTGAACAAATCAAAACTGATAGCCAAACTATCCCTTTCACTTGTTATCTCAACTGGATCTCCATTGGAACTAACATGCATGTAGTTAACCGTGGTGAATCTTCAGTTGCATGTGAGTTCAATGATTAACTGAACTCTCACTAGTGCATGTTTATTTACAACTAGTACAACTGATATTAACTCACTTAACTACACTTATAATTCTGTTACAATTCCAAATCACTTAGTTATGAATGAGATAATAGATTAATATTTATTGTCTAATTTAACTAAGGGAAAAGTAAATTAGACACATGTTTCTTGTTGACTTTTCAACACTCCCTCTCAACAAGAAAGGGATTTTCCTTCACCCCAATCCTGTCTCTATGATATTCAAATTTTCTCTTGGTGAGCGCCTTCGTCAAAATGTCTGCATCCTGATCTTCCGTAGGAATGTATTGAAGCAACATGATCTTCCGCTGCACACAATCTCTGAGATGATGGTACCGGATATCTATATGCTTAGATATGTCATGAAACACAGGATTAATCGAGAGTTTAATGCAACTCTGATTATGACAATAAATCATTGTCATATCTAAATGAGAACCAAATAAACCAACCAAGATCTTCCTCATCCAGATAGCCTCACATGCAGCTTGGCTTTCTTCCATGTATTCTCCTTCCGCTGAACTGAGTGCCACAGATCTATGTTTCCTACTGTACCAAGAAACAGTTGTAGATCCGATACTAAAGATCCCTCCTGATGTGCTCTTTCTGTCCGTTGGGCTACCCGCCCAATCTGCATCCAAAGCCATGCAACTTCACCTCATATGTTTGTCTGTACCATAATCCATACTTAGATGTTCCCTTCATATATCTCAGGACATGCTTCCCCGCCTTCCAGAAGAGTTTGGTAGGCTTAACCATCGATTGACTTAGCTGGTTAACCACATAGAAAATGTTCGGTCTCGTATTCACTAAATACATTAGTGAACCCACTAACTATCGATAGACAGTAGCATCCACTAACTCTCCAAAAGTAGCATCCCCGTTCCTCCAGTTTCCTGGAAGAGGAGTATCCATGGGTTTGCATCCCTCCATGTGAAACTTACCCAGTATCTCTCTCGTATACTTTCCTTGAGACACAAAAAGTTCACCATCTCG
>JZKD02S0359447.1:158661-172990 GCA_000966675.3 Picea glauca | reverse complement strand
TTTTCAACATTTAGGAAAACATAAGTCTCATTAGCTTCATCCCACATATTTCTAGAGTTGATACATATCATCCAGCTATCACGATCTGTATATTTTAACCTTCTACAATATTTTACTGCAAACAAATTTTCAATAAAAGAACAGAAAAGATACAATGGAAAAAATGCATAGTACATCGATATTTTTCCCTTGGAAACCCATTTCAGGAAAACAAACATATTCTATATTCATTCATATCATACATTGTTTACAATTTAATATACATATAGGATCCAACATCATCCAAAACCACAATCCAATTACCTATATTAGTCAACAAACGTAATTCCTTAACTAGAAATAGAAAACCATCAACAAAAAACCATGTGCCAAAATTTTGTCCCTAAATAGACACGAAAACTTAGGACCACCCAAAAATGGACACACAAACTGAGGAATTTTTTTTTTCCTCACTAGTTCTTGCCATGCAAAGAATATAACACAAACCCAATATGATATTCCTTTACAATATTCCAATCAAAGGTGTCCCACCACTTTCACCTAAAAATAACACATTGGAAAGAAGTGAAGTCCACTCGAATGATCTCTTGTATATTTCCAACATAACCTAACGTCACCTGTATTAGGTTTTGATCACAGTGGATAGCACGAATAGATTGGTAGGACTCTACTTCCACTCTGTATTCTTGTGTAAAGCATCCATGATCGACATCCTTTGTATGAAAATGATGTTCATATGCCCACATAGATGGGAACAAATGCACCTATAAAAAAGTGAAAAAATCACAGTGTCATGTGTCTAATAAGCTAACCAATAAAATATAAAATATAGATGTTACAATTCAAATGTGAATTATGAAGTTACAACTGTACGCAAAGAGATTGTTACTGAGTTGTTTCACCCATCCCTATGTTTCGTGCATCCTCTTCAGCATACGGGTAACGACTGGATGCATTGTATTTCTCTTTGTCTTTCTCAACAACCAAAATGTTGGGGCATATGATTGGCATATTTTATTTTAAATGATCAGAATAATGCATGGTTCTACCATTCAACCATCTAAAATATTTCTTGACACTTTCCCATTTCCTCCTCATCTATTCGTACAATGTGACCCACGGTTGTGTTGCCTATGAATTGTAAAGAATGAATTTATTGATGACATCAATTTCTGAATTCAATATATATATATATATTCAAGAAATAAAATCGACATATAGTACATATCAATTCAAAATATACATTATGAGGTTCATTGAAAATAGTTATTGTGTAGAAATTTGACAAATGATAAGTCACTTACTCTTTATCAAGTGCCTTTTTCCATTAGTTTGGAGAATCTCCCCTTGTGTTTTATATTCATCCCTTTCATCGTCCCAAATCATCACACCTAGTGTGTTTTTTATCTTCTTGATGTACTCACTAGCATAATAGAAAGCCTCATATGATATGTACCCCTCTTCCATAGACCCCTCTAAAGTTTCCCTTTGTCAAACAAATATTTTCAATTTCTTCAAGTATCTCTCTAAGAACAACATCCAGCGATAGGATACCACTCCGAATAATTCAAACTCATGTACTAGGTGAATTAGAAGATTGACCTGCAAGTCCATGAAACTCGTCGACAATTCGTTCTCAAAAATATACACAATATCAACTATGTCTTGACTCCACCGTTGAATTCTAGCCATATGAATCTCATTTAATGTGATCCAACTTACAAATGAAGATAATTTAGATATGTCACATCATAGGTCCTGGGGGAAGTCAAGGTTCACACACTCATGCACGACCAGAGGATAATGACACTACAAAGTAAACACATACAAAATTAATTATGTTTTATCCCATGGCATGAATTTATAAAACAAATACTAAAATAATGTTTTTGACATACATACTCTTAGAAGGTTCAAATGGTCATGTGATTTTAACCCCAAAAAATGGTCTTCGACAATGAAAGTGCATTGTAGTGAAGACCCATATAAAGAATGCACCTTCACAACCATTGTAACTTCCTTTGCCAGAGAAAGATCGAATTTCTTCAATATCCATGAAACATCACCTTGACTGAAAGACCAAGAGAGACCAACCTCTCATCTACTTTCCCTTTTTAGACAATGTTTATTTTTACTTTTCGAAGAAATAATATCTCTCCTAATATCCAATATGTTACTTTATTTTGATGATATGTTCCTCCATAAAGAAGATGAAACATTTTTAAATATATGCATGTGATATAGTAAGTTGGAAATCTTAAGATGCTACCAATATGGGAGCTCATAAAAGAGAGATTTAATTTTTATCCCAATGGGAAATTTCTCAACATATGTGTCGAAGAATTATGGATCATTGAACATAGGCTCCCCATTTGAATCGAACATTTATGTAATCTTCGTCTCCTTCTCTCTCTCATATGCTCTAAGCCATTTGGTTGGTGTCATTATTGCATGCCTTTGGGTTCTCTCTAATTTACCATTGAAAGCGGATGTTTCTCTTCTATAAGGGTGTTGTTATGGGAGGAATACCCTAGATCATTCGTACACTGGTTTTCATAGGTGATTGGACCACCTAACCTTCAGAGAATGTCCACAACATTTACATTCATGATAGTCTTTTGTTACAAGACCTACGAAAATATTAATGTATACAGAGCATGTTAGCTTCGTAGATCATAACAATCAAAACAAATTAAATATGCCAAAAAATATTGTTATGTATATAAAAAAATCAATAAACATGTAATTTACCAAAGGAAACTCCTAATCCTACATAATCATGTGTGGAGTAACAACATATTCCATAAAATGTAAAACTCCTCTCTGTTGTGTTGGGTCTTGTTAGATCATATACATGTATCCCTTCCCATAATTATTTCAATTGATATACCAATGGTTGTAGGTAGACATCCATATTCTTCACTTTTCTTCTACCAAGGAATATAAGAGCCAACATAAGATGTTCATTCTTCACGGAAAACCTTGGGGGGATATTGTTATTGATCACTACTACAGGCTAAAAATAATATTTGGTGTCTAGAGGGAATATGGGTTGACACCATCCATGTACATGTTGAGTCATAGACTTCGTACTTCATCCTTAAAATGTTTTGTCCATGTATCATCTATATGCTTCATGGATATTTGATCTGTTGGGATTCGTATAGCTCCAAAATCAGTTCTATGCTAGGCATGTCATCCCTGCAAAATAAATAGTTCTTTGCAATGAAAGATCCTTTGAATACTTGAGATTGTAATCATGTCCCTCAATATCTTATGAGGAGGACCATGCGATTTTCCATTTTAATTTGATTTATGATATATGTCATGCCCACATTTTTTACATATCTCTTTGTCTTCATATTCTCTCTATATAGAATACAATAATTCAGACATGCATGATATGATATGTACTCAACACCCAATGTTTCCAAAATCTTCTTTGTCTCTTCGCATCTATTAGGCAAGACATTATCAATCGGAAGAACCTTATCTTTGAATAAACTATTGTTAGTGGACAATAGAAATGTACAATGTCATTTAAAGTTCATAAAATCGACCGTTTTTAATGTTGACCATGTGACAAGATTTCTCAAATTATAAGGGACTTAATAATGGTTAGTTACCTCAATATTTTTGAGAAACATGTGTTTGACATGCCAAACTTTTCTTTCAAGTTGTACAATAACATTTGTGTCCCCATCTGGGTAGACTTTGAACGACTAGGTCCGAAGAGAGGGGTGGTGGAATCATATTTCAGACTTTCGAATAAGGTATCAATGACATGAGAATCATCCCCTTTCTCATCATTCTAGAATGCATCTAAAATCATTGTCTCCGTGGAAGTTTTATCCCGTAAATAATCATCCATACCAACCTCTATTTCATTGACTCCATTTCCAACTTGTGAAGAACTACTATTGTTGTAGTCATTCCTAATTGGTGAATTTGGATGTAGTGGGAATTGAATAGGTGGTTGATTCAACCATTCCTCGTCTTCTTCCTCTATAAGTTCTTCTCTTATTGTAGTATTCTCTTGATTTGACATTGTAGTGGGGTGCAATGGAAGATGATAGGTAGGTCGCTCATCATCAGAATCCTAATTTCAAAAATAATTGACATTATTACATCGATGATATTAGTAATCACAATGCAATTGGTTTGTTAAAATCAAATTATACCCAACACTAATTATTTTCATCGCTAACCCAGGATTGTGGGTGGAAGATGGCATGCTACTATTGATATAATAAAAGGATTTTCCATTTTCATCTACCAACTACTTGCGGTATCTTGCTCCTGATAAGAGCTTTCCGCTTTTTTGAATTGGTGGAATATTATCTGCATCTAAACTCGATTCAGAATCAGGATCCTACAAATTTGGATACATTTTTATTCATATTGACAAGGGTAAAAAAAAAACTCAATTAGATAATCGAAATATAAATAAAATATGAACTTACTGGAGATGGAAAGGGAGAACTCTGCGATGGACATTGAGCAATATGGAATGGGCTAGAATTTGAAGAATTGGCCATTTGATATTATAATCTTTTCTCCCGGCATTTTATCAAAATCAACAATAAATTTTTAAGAATAAGGAGACTTTAAGAGGAAAATGTATACTATGGAGTAGTGCAAGTCATGTGGATGCATCCTAAAAGATAATTTAAGATGAATATACTATTTTGTCTGCAAAAAAAAATCAGATAACTTTGAAAGGATAACAATGTTCTTATTTAAACAACACACACTGGTGTGTATATAACAATATAAATCACTGAGACATTTATTTACGAGTTGCATCGATTCATAAATAAATAAAAAATAATTATCTGATATCGACGCTACAAAAAGTTTAAGTAGACTAGTGTGTTGTATACAAAAATGCATCGTTGTGTTATATTAATAGACACACTCGGGTTTCGAAAAAATTTAAAAAAACACGAATTTATTTTTTTACAATTGAAAAATGAGAGGGAATTTAAAATCTAATTTCATAAAGTCATTTAAATAGTAACAATATATTCATTGTTTGATTATTTTACCAAAATTTACAGTGAAGATATTTGCAAGAGAGTCATACCTAAGAGCACTATGGAGCACCAAAATACTTTGGAACAACATGACTATTCAGAAGACCAGAATTTGAAGGTTATGGTCATTTATTTAAAAATATTTTCATAAAATATTTCTTGGGCATTGATCTATTCATTATTTTATTATTTTTCCAAATTTTAGAGGGGACAAATTTGCAAGAGAGACATATAGGGGAGCACTATGGAGCAATACATTAATACTTTGGAACATGAGGCTTATTTAGAAGATCAAAATTTGAAGGGTGTGGTAATTCACTCAAAATGCTTTTGGAACAACCAAATTATTCAGAAAATCAGAATTTGAAGGCTTTTGTGATTCACTCAAAACCCTTCATAGTAAAAAAATTAAATTTTACTGTTGATTTTAATAACAATTTTTTTTACAATTTGTATCTCTATTTAGATTTAATTAAAATTCAAAGAAAAAAAAATCATACTTACCTTACACCCTTGCCTTCTTCTTGATTATTTGACTGTAAAATTTCACCTTAGGGTTTAACTCCCTCTATCACTTCATATTTACAACTTTTCATTTTAGACATTTTATATTTAATGCGTTTATGTTTCCATATAAAATGTGTTTGACATGTGATGCATTGGATCCAAACCCTCTCAACCCTGTCAAGTTTTTTTAAAAAACTATTTTAGGTAATCAGTGCACCTAATTGAATATAACGCACTGGTGTGATTTTGGATAAAACACACCCGTAATGTTGCAACATAATTTAAAATATTTTTTCATCGATCTGTAATTTTATTTGTTCATGGTTTTCTTTTTTTTCTTTTTTTTCCTATTCGAGCGGCGTTGATAATGATACATATCGCAACATTGTAATTTATAGTTTTTAAAAAATCTATTTTTGATATTAGTGCATTTAATATATGGAACACATTGGTGTTTTTATATTATGAAAACGCACCAGAACATAACATGTTTTTAAATTAGATAACATGTTTTAGAAAACCTATTAATTCGCATATTTTTAATGTTCTACAGGGACCAACAACGAAGAAACGAAATGTTGTCCTAAGAAAATATAAATTACAACATATGTAAATGATGATGAATTGGTCCTTAGCTCATCTAGAGTGGTTTTGGAGGTTAATGAGAGGGGGGGGCGGGGGGGGATGGTATTTTAAAAAACTAAGAGGGATATAGTGGAACGAACGTATAGAGGTACTTTCTACTTACTATACATAAATCAATCGAATGATTCCAAGAACTAGGTTATATCTAAACTAAATGAATCATTTACAGAGCAATGGTCATTGAGACCTATCAGACTTGCAATAGAAAAAACATACAACAACACAAAAGAATCATTCAAAAACTAATATTCCTAAAAATGCTTTTCTAGAATATGTATATATTACTACAAACCATTTCTTTATTAATATCAATTTTTTTATATTTAGTTTTCATATATAAATTTTATTTTTTTTGTTCATGTTACTTTTTTGAGGAAGATTATGAAAATCCCAAAGGATCAACGAGATGACATCTAAAATATGCCAGTAGGAATGTCGAAAAAAGTGTACAAGGATATGGTAAAAGAAATGGACATAATTTCATCGCAAGAGGAGTCATCTCAACAACAATGTGCTTCAAATGTGTCAAATCATTGAACTTTTCTACTAAGTACATATAAATAAATAATTTAGCATTAAATATTAATTTTCAAGTATTATCTTTCAGAAAAGAAAAGAAAATGGAACTCATTCAACACATAAAACAAGACGACAATGAAGAAAAGGGTTGATAGCAAATCTTGTAAGTAATTGTTATTTCCTTATAACATTAACTTAAGATTTTATTTTTGCATATTTTAATTTGTTTTACAAAAACCATCCTTGAATGTCTTCAAATAGGTGCTAACATACAAAGAAGATCCATTGCAAGAATTGATTGACATTGGGTTAAGTAAGGGTTGTGAGTATATGTTAGCATATCAAAAATTAATTGTGGAATTTGTAAGTATCTTATAATGTTTTACTTCTCTCATTTTATAATTAATGGAACAAAAAAAAACTTTTATATTAAATCTAAGATTTATTATGGGGTATAAAACTTGCAGGAAACAAAGTATGGAAATGTACAAACATAAGAGTTGTTGATAGAAGGCATGAGATTTGGTTTTCAAAAGATGTGTATCATTCAAGACTCAATTCTTTCTATGGTATGTCACTTTTCAATTTACATTCATCTATATTATTTATTTCAATTTTCATTATTCTCACCAATGTAGATATACTCATTACACTTTATTTTTATTTTTGTATATGGAATCATTTGAAGTGATGCAGGAGCAGCTAAACCAAATGATCTATTTTGACTCAAAAGGTCAAAAAACCTTTACTAAGGGAGTTGGTTCCCTAATTTTTCAGTATGTTATGTAATAAATATCTCGAATACTTCTAGAAGGCATTACAGATCTTTTTGTTAGCTAGGGGGTTGGGTGGTTTCTTAATTATAGATGATTAGAGGATTTTAGTGATCAGGTTGTTGAAAGAATCGAGGCTCAATCAATATTAAATCTATGTAATTGTATTGATAAAATGGTTGGTTGGATGTAAGAGGATGAAACATTGGTTCTAAAGGTGTTTTTAAACTTGAATAGAAATACAAGAGAGAGAGACTAGACTCTCTTTCAGATCCTTGTGTGTATATTTGTAGTTATCGTAAGGTTGAATGATCTTTGTTTACAAAATTCTAGTTTGAATCCCATTGTATTAATCTATCCATCCATGATAGAATAAGAGAATTCCTTCTAAATGTTGGCAGGTAGATTCATGAGTCGATCAACAGTGATGGATTTGAGCTCTGCGCAAGGGGAGTGATCATCAAAGAAGGGAAAACATAAATAGTTCATCTATCAGATTGAACAACACAAATCATTTGATCCACTAAAGGGGTTGGTCAACGATAAGATCAAGGCGTGACCATTGCATGCACAGGCGTCATATCAAGGGCAAGGATTTATTATGGAGCACAAAGGGAGGATTAAACATCACATTGATTCCACTTCCACAATTGGTGAGGAATGTCGAATCTCCCCGATCAAGAGATCGACGAATTTGGTTGATCCACCAACAATCACATAAATTCAATTGCAGAGTTTGATTGATGGGCTAAAAAACGAATAAGTGGGATCCCAACAATCCAAAAAAATCATCGATCTTTTTCCACTGGTTGATCTAGTGACTAGTGAGGCCTATGGGGTTTTATATGTGATTGTGTTTGATTCTAACCAGACATAGAGGGTGTTGGGTCATATTCCATACACGACTTGCATCATTTTTGGTATCATAGCAAACCAATTTCTCTTGATAAATGAACCATGCCACTAAGGAGGCAAGGTGGAGTTCCTATTAGTAGAGGTAGAGGTAGAGTAGCAGGAAACGACATTGTATTAGAGGAATTGAGGAGAATTCACATTAGAATGGAAGCCATGGAGATGAAACAGAGAAGAAATCCTGAAGCTTTTTATATCAATGATGAAGGATAGGTTCAATCTTCTGAATAAGAGACACAAGATGAAATAATATCCAAATTGTTGGCAAAGGCTAGTAGCATACCAAAGGTAGAGGTTCCTATGTATGATGGAAGTATAAATGTGGATGATCTAATGGACTGGATCAACACCATGGATAAATCTTTTGAGTTTGCAGAGATTGAAGACATGAATAAGGTGACGTATGCAACTACTAGACTGAAGGGACATGCCACTATCTGGTGGGATGAATTGCGGATACATAGACAAGGGAAAGGTAAATCAAAGATTAATCAATGGGATAAGATGGTGAAAAAAATAAAAAGTAAATTTATTCCCAAAGACTACCAGTTGAACCTATTTAATCAATTACAGAACTTGAGACAAAAAGGGATGACAGTTAAAGAGTAAACAAAGGAATTTTACATGTTGAATATTAGGTTTGGACACATACAAGGAGATATGGAGAAGGTGGCCAGATATATTAATGGTATCAGATATGTTATCCAATATGAAATAGGGTTGTTGACTCTTAGGAATATTGAGGATGCATATCAATCAACTTTGAAGGTTGAGGATAAGATAACAAGGAAGCAAAGCCAAAGGAACATAGGAAAAGGTACAAATCATGGTAGAGGATTTGCTAGTTGAGGAAGAATCCACATTACTAAAGGTGAAGGAGAAAGATCATGCAACCAATCACCAAGAACACGTGATTCTAGGGGTAGAATATTTGGCTTCATAGGAAGAGGCAGAGAAAGAGAAATACGATGTTATACATGTGGAGAAGTAGGACATATGTATTGGGTTTGTCCTAAGAATAAAGAAACAAATCAAAGGAATGGAAATGTAGTAGAAGCAAGGGAAGAGCCAACAAATGCAACAGTTGAAACAAAATCTCCTGAGGTAGGGGAATCATTGATGTTGAAAAGGGTCTTAGTCAAGGAAGAAAATGAAGTAATTAAACCAGCTCAGAGGAAAAAAGTGTTCATAATTGTATGCAAGTCAAGAGGTAAGTGTTGCAAAGTGGTCATATATAGTGGGGGTACAGATAATTTGGTTTCCACATAGATGGTAGATCAGTTGGGATTGAAGAGGATGGAACATCCGACTCCCTACAGAGTGTGATAGTTACATAAATGACATCATTTATTGGTGAATGAGTAGTGTAAGGTGGAAACACAAATTGGTAACTACAAATATGTGGTGTTATGTGATATAATGCCAATTGATGTATGTCATGTTCTATTAGGAAGACCTTGGAAATATGATAGGAAATCCATTCATGATGGTAGAAGGAATACTTACTCCACGGAGAGATATGGATAGAAACATATGTTGTTGCCTTTGAAGGATGAAACAACTAAAGGTGAATCGGGACCTAGTGTTCTATTGATAAGTGGAAAAGAATTGTTGCAAGGAATTAAGGAGACTCAAGAGTTACATTTTTATCTAATTGGTAAACAAAAGGTGATATTTACTTCTACAAAATTAAATGATCTACCTGAAGGAATTCAAGGTTTGGTTGATGAGTTTGATGATATTATAGTATATGAAATTCCTAATGCATTACCACCTGTGAGAAGTATCAGTCATCATATTGATTTGATACCTGAAGCAAGTTTTCCTAACAAAGAAACTTATAGATTGACCCCTCAAGAAAATGAGGAAATTAAGAAAAAGGTGCAAAAATTGTTGGATAAAGGACTGGTGAAGGAAATCTTGAGTCCATGTGCAGTACCAATAGTGCTTAGCCCAAAGAAGGATGGAGGATGGCACATGTGTACTGAATCTAGGGATATCAACAAAATTACTATCAGGTATAGGTTTCCCTTACCCCAAATTGATGATTTGATGGATTGTTTATCTCGTTCAAGATACCTTTCAAAAATAGACTTAAAAAGTGGCTATCATCAGATAAGGATTAGAGAGAGGGATCAATGGAAGACTTCATTTAAAAAAAACAGTGGTTTGTATGAGTGGTTGGTGATGCCTTTTGGGCTCTCAAATGCACCAAGTACATTCATGAGATTAATGAATGAAGTGTTGAAAGAATACATTGGTAAATTTGTTATTGTTTATCTTGATGACATTATGGTTGAGAATAAGACTAAAGAGGAGCATTTGACGCATCTTAATATGGTTTTGAGTAAACTACAAAAGGAGAAATTGATGAAAATTTTGAAGAAGTGTAGTTTCATGAAGAAGAAGTTGATATATCTGGGATTTGTAGTCTCTGAAGAGGGCTTGAAGATGGATCCAGATAAGGTACAGGAAATGATTTATTGGCCAACTCCAAGAAGTGTATATGAGGTAAGAATATTTCATGGTCTTGCAAGTTTTTACAGGAAATTCTTTAGAAGTTTCAGTTAGATTTGTGCACCCATAGTTGAGACTATCAAAGAGAGTAGAAAACCATTTAAATGTACCGAAGAAACTTATAGGAGTTTTAAATCATTGAAGAAAAATATTACTAAAAAACATATTTGGCTTTACCAAGTTTTGATAAAACTTTCTAAATTGAAATCGATGCTAGCCGGACAACAATAGGGGTTGTATTGAGTCAAGAGAAAAGACCAATTGCATACTTTAGTGAAACTTTGAATGAGGAAAAACATAAATATTCTTCATATGATAAAGAGTTGTATGCGGTTTTCCAAGCACTTAAGAAGTGGAGGCATTATTTAAGGCCTAAGGAATTAATTTTATATACAAATAATCATGCATTGCAGTTTATAAGTAGTCAACACAAGATGGACCAAATACATTCTAAATGGTTGGAATTTATGCAAGGTTTCACTTTTGTGATCAAACATACAAGTGGAAAATATAATAGAGTTGTTGATGCTTTGAGCAAAGTAAATTCAATTTTACAAGAAGTTAGAGTCAACAATTTAGGATTTGATGAATTGGTACCAATGTGTAAAGAGGATGCCTATTTTCAAGAAGTTTATGCATCTTTTGAGAACTTTGTTTCCCACAATAGAGATCAATGGTTAGAATACATGCTGCAAGAAGGTCTATTGTTCAAAAACAATAATCTATGCATACCTAAGTGTTCCATGAGGGAAAATTTGATAAAGTAAAAGCATAGTGGAGGGATGTTAGGACACTTTGGTAAGGACAACACATATTATGAGATAATTAATTTTTATTATTGGCTAGGAATGCAGAATGATGTAAAGAAATTTTTGGAGAAGTGCATGATCTGTCAGCATGCAAAGGGGATAAGTCAAAACAATGGATTGTATCAACCTTTACCTATCCTAAATATACCTTGGGATTCTATTAGCATGTATATTGTTTTCGGTTTACCAAAAACTCAAAGGGGAAATGATTTTATCTATGATGTGGTAGATATATTTTCAAAAATGGCTCATTTTATTGCTTGTAAAAAGACTAATGATGAAACAAACATTGCAAATTTGTTTTTCTGAGAAGTAGTAAGGTTGCATGGACTACCTATAAGAATTGTCTCTAATAGAGATACAAAGTTTGTAGGTCATTTGTTGAGGAGATTATGGAATAAGTTGGGTACAAACCTTAAGTTCAGCTCATCATATCACCCTCAGAATGATGGGAAAACAAATGTAGTAATCAAAATTTTAGGGAATATTTTGAGAAGATTGGTGTATGAGAACCCAAAGCAATGGGATCAATTGCTTGCTGAAGCGGAATTTGCTTATAATTATTCTCCAAATAGAAATACAGGTATGAGTCGATTTCATATAGTTTATGGAATTCATTCAAGGGGAGTATATGAATTGAGGAATCTAGGAAAGAAATAAATAAGGAGTGTCGATGGTGAATATTTTGTAGACAACATACAGGAAATTCAGGAGAACGTCAAATAGAAACTATAGGAGAGAAGTGGAAAATACAAGCAGAGAGATGATATGAAAAGAAGGCAAGTTGATTTTTAGATTGGTGAATTTGAGAAAGGAAAGGTTTCCTGTAGGGACATATAACAAGTTGAAGCCAAACAAAATTGGGCCTTCCAGAATATTGAGGATAATTTTTGCAAATGCTTATGAGATGGAACTTCCACATGACATTGAAATATCTCCAATATTCAATGTAGCAGACTTGTATCCCTTCAAGGAATTAGATAGTGGAACAAGATATGGACCTATAGGTAAGAAAAATCAGATCGAATGGGAAGAAAAATTATCTAAGAAGACACAACAAGAAATTGATAAAATTTTGGACAAAAGGATGATGAAGAAAACTAGAGGAAAAGAATACTTTGAGTATTTGGTGAAATGGAAATGTCATCCAATAGAGGATTCTACTTGGATGACAACAACATAGGTGTAGAAATATCATGTTGATCTTGAAGAAATGATCAAAAGTTATATTCTTCACTAGGAGTCTCATGCAGGAGCATCTGAACCAAATGATCTCTTTTGACTCAAAAGGTCAAAAAACCTTTACTAAGGGAGTTGGTTCCCTAATTTTTCATTCTCTTATGTAATAAATCTCTCAAATACCTCTAGAAGGAATCAAGGATATTTCTGTGATCCAGGAGGATGTGAAATTCTTAAAAATAAAAGTTCTCCAATGAGCATGAAATCTATACCATCGCAAATTTCTCGTCACAATCTTTCTGGTGGCGTAAATGGTTTGAAAATCCAAGTCCGTATGTGAAAGTTCTCACGTTGTGAACTTTTACCTAAACAAGAAAACAAATTCAAAGTCAATTGGTCAAAGTCAATGAATGATGTCAGCAGTACGAATGATGAAGTCAGGATGAAATCATGTAACAACCCTAGCTAAATGATTGCTTAAGATTTATCAAGTATAATTAATTAAAGAATTAACTGTCCTGATGTGTATTAGTTAAATAATGATTATTTATTAATAATATTAATTAATTAATTAATAATTTATTTATTGATTAATTTATGTTGATTAATTAATTAATTGATTAATTAACACATTTAATGTTGGGTAACAAATTACAGACTTAATAACATTTAATTCATTATTAAGAAAACTTTATGTATGCAAGGATAACGCATTGAATGGAGGGATAGGGCATTGAATGGAGGGATAAGGTATTAAATGGAGGGATAAGGTGGGTGGCATTAAAGGAAGGTAGGAGGCGGTGAATGGAGGGATGATATGAGGGGGCAGAGGCATTCAGGAGGAGGACTTTTGGAAATTTGGGGGAAAGAAAGCAACATTTGGAGATTAGGGACTATATGTGTTTCCTGGTTTTGTATTTTCTACTAGGGAGTTTGGGTGGACTATTACAGGGGTGCACCAGGTTCCTAGGAGTTTTGGGCTCGGGGGTTAGGAATCCTCACAGAATCCTGGAGCTAGGGAGCCAGACAGGCTTTGTTCCTAGCTGGCAGGGAGGAAGGATTCGGTTTTGGGCAAAATTTGGGCAAATCAGCAGCGAGGACAGATGGAGATTGGAGAAATAGCATCAGATAGAGGTATGCATTTTTGTGAATATGTTGCATTATGTGGTTGTTACATAAATTTTATTTTCATGTTGTTCATAAATAAAATTTATGCTGAATAATAAACGATTATAAGTTGATGATTAAATTGTGTAGGATATAATTTCTTTATTCTTATTTTAGCTGGTGTTTTATAAGGATATTTGGGGACAAAGACCTTACACATGGTATTAGAGCCTTGGTTTAAAAAATTGGACCAGGGCCTACCCACCTACCCAATTTAGGAATGGAACTGTAGCCACCCAGAAATTTAAACAACCCTAAATAATTT
>JZKD02S0359447.1:127904-157721 GCA_000966675.3 Picea glauca | reverse complement strand
TATTTTTTTATATATATACAGATCTATATACATATAAATAATATGCACAGTAAAAAAAAATGAAACAGTATAATATCAATTTTGCCGAGGATTTTCTAAACAGATAACTATATATGTATAAATATATATATATATATATATATATATATATATATATATATATATATATATATATATATAATAGTTTTATAAAGGTATAAATAAAGAAGTATAAAAAATATATAATATAAAAATATAAAAAAATATAAAAAATATATATATAATAGAAAATATATTACATATTAAAATGAAGAAAAACAAAAAAAAAGTTACATATTGAATATATAAAAAAATAAGACTAAAGTGTATGCGCACAAGTAACCTAATCCATATCACATTAAACTTATGCCAAATGCCAATTCCATAAGTCACCAAAGCCAAGAGCAAGTGCCAAGACATTTCCATTCCACATGTCAACACATAAACCAACACAAGCCCAGCTCAGCGCCAAGCCCTTTCTTTTAAGCATTTCTATATAAATATAAAATAAGAAAATAAATATATAAAAAAGTAAATTAAAATAAACAAAAATAAATAAACAAAATAAACAAAAATTCCGACCTACGGATTCGATCCGACGACCAGAAGATGGCAAGACAGACTTTTTCTCTTACAAATTCCTCTCTACCAACAGAACCAATGTCCTCCAACAAGACTCGAACCTTCGACTTGTTCAGCAAAAGTTCCTATCACATAGTGCGTAGCTATGCTTCTAGCTAACTAGTATCGGGATGTGAATTACTTAGGAGAAGTGAAATAATTATATATTTAATGAGTTCATTTCTTATTTTTACTCGGTGGCAAAGTATCAACGCAGAACTTCCTCAAACACTAAGAGCGCATATGCTACGACCCTACACCAAGAATCACCCAGAAAAGTACAAACCAAAAGAATAAACAAGGGAAAATGCTTGTTGTTGCCCACTTTGTTTTTCCAAAATTCACCCAGACCATGCACCGATCCATGGGGAGGAGCCGCAGGCACCAAAGGCCACAAACAACACATGCACGAAGTACCACAAGTAAACAAACAAGTCACTGAAGACAAGCGCAAGCACCAGACATATGCAGAAAATCCATTGTTCATTCGGTTACATGTATTGCATTCAACTTACGAGGAAATATGCGTGACCAGGAAATAGAAAAACGATAGAGGTCCATTACCATTACATATGCCTCATCCCGCAGAACCAATCCCGCAGACCAAATCCCAAGCCAAGATCAAAGGAGGAGCCCGCAAGGGGTAAACACAGTTATAAGGAATAACTCAAACAAGTTTACTGCGTACCATTCTGTGTTGTATCCATTCAATTCATTGAATTTTTCAATTGAACAACAGGTGAAAACACAAAGATAAATACCTAATTGCACTAGAAATACAAAACAATGCACCATGCATACAAAATTGTATGGGAGGAGCCCGCATTAAATCCCGGTTGTCGACCAAGCACCACGACCAAAGACGAGAACCCCATGCTGTATAGAAAAGAAAAAAAAAATATTAGACCCGAACCCAATCTCCAAGTCCACAAACCAAGAACATGAAAGCTACACCATAACAAACCCCATCACAGAAGGTAGCATTCATAAGCGTTAGAACAAGTCACATGGAGGAGGAACCCACGAGAAAGAAAGCTCTTCCACTAGGCACTAGCCGAGACCGAGAGCTATCCAGTCAGAGTCACAACACAATACAAGTCAGCCGAGACTGAGATCTATCTAGCTAGAGTCACAGCACAACACAAGTCAATAGAGACCGAGCGAACGCCATACGCTAAGACAAGGAGGATCTCACGAGAGAGACCCAATAGGGGTGCACTATGCATCCATGGACTGCACTTCAGACCACCTCTACCTCTACATCCAATCATCATCTCTGTGAGCATAGCAAGGGAATCCATGAGCGAAATACCACGCGTGGAGAAACATATTAGGGAAAATGCATAAGTAAGTTGGGGTTAGGGTTTCATAGTTGTTTTTTATTATTATTTTATTTAATTGTTTTATTTTATTTGGCGTGGCCAAGCGGTAAAAGAGGGAAGGGGCATGTGGGCCTCATACGAGGACCCACGATGCCTGTTTCAAATTAAAAAAAATAAAATTATTTGTTTTAATTTTTGTAATAATTTTTATTTTAAATGTTTTTATTTATTTATTTATTATTTTTTGGTTTTTTTTTGTTTGTCAAAAAAAACAATAATTAATTAATATTAATTTATTATATATGTTTTAGAATGTTTTATCATTACTTTAATTATTGTAAATATTTAATTATTGTAAAACATATATAATAATTTAATAATAATTTTAAATATATATTTTAAATTTTTAAGTTATTAAATATGTTTTAAATTAAAGATTTAAATGTATATTATTAAAGATTAGAGTTTAAACCTTAGTTTTAAAGATTTAAAATTTTGGTTTAAACTTATATAAGTTTAAAACTAAGGTGATTAACTTAATAAGAAAAATTAAAAGTATTGCACCCAAAGCCCAATCTCCAAGTCCACGAGCTAAGAACCAAATCCCAGCGCCCAAGACCAAGCGTTCAAGAACCATGGAGGAGCCCACAAGGGAGACTATTCAGTGCACTACGCATCAATCATCGAAGGATAGCCTTAGGCTCATTTCATCAACATTAGGTTGGAAATCACCTTAATTAGTTTTAAATGCAAAGTATAAGGACTTAGACCAAGATAAGCGGGAGGGCGACTTCATGCGCACTAGGCAGGAAAGTTAGAGAAATTGACGAGTATGGTGAAAAGCTAGCGTAGCTACCAGGCAAGGGAGTCAGTAGTTTTCTTAGGCAGTTACACCAAGCTTAGACACTTAATCCTAACCTAGCCACTTCCCCTAAAGAGAGTAACATCTGTTTACAGACAAGTAAAAAAAAACTTATGCCTAACCCTGTTTTCTAGTTTAAGTTGCGCAAATATGAAATGTCCTTGAACTCAGCCTGACAACTTTGGTTG
This sequence comes from Picea glauca, assembly GCA_000966675.3. Classification (NCBI taxonomy): domain Eukaryota; kingdom Viridiplantae; phylum Streptophyta; class Pinopsida; order Pinales; family Pinaceae; genus Picea; species Picea glauca. Next base: position 154,710 of record JZKD02S0359447.1, on the reverse strand, counting down.
ATGCAGTTTAAATCATACAAGATGGTTAGGACTCGAGGAAATCGAGGCAGAGGGGCATTGTCACAGGTACCACCAGCGCTACCACAACCATCGCCTGAACTAGCTCTCATACTGCGCTCTTTGGAGGCCATAAATGAGACTTTAAAGGGGCGTCAACCAACAGGGATCGAAGTGGAGCCCCCACCATCTGGAATGGGTAATCTAGAAGCTTCGGGGAATGCAGGGGGAGGACCTCCACCTAAAGACATATTTAGAGAACTGCAGAAGATCAAACGTCCGGAGTTTGTCGAGGGTCGTGCTAGTGAACGTGCAGAAGCATGGTTGGAAGGCATGACAAGGTGTTTTGCCTTAAGAGACTATGCGTCCACTTCAAAGGTGAAGATAGTGATTTTTCAGTTGAGAGACAGTGCCTTGAACTGGTGAGGCAACCTAGAAAGGCAACTGCATCTTACCCCAGACATCAAATCTTGGGAACTTTTTGAGGAGAGGTTCCGAAGGAAATATCTACCAGCTTACTATGAGGAACAACAAGTAGGAGCGTTTCATGCTCTAGTATAGGGAAACAAAACTGTAGAAGAATATGATATTAGGTTTATGGAATTGGTCAAATATGTTTTATATATGGATAATGACCAACGATAGGTAGAACGCTTTTTCTATGGGTTAAACCCTAAGATAAGGGCTATGGTGCAGATGTGGAAACCGTCTTCAGTAGCGGAAGCTGTGGAAAATTCACGTTATGTGGAGGAACACATGAACTTAACCAAAGGTGAAAGACCAACCTTTACGCATAGTCTTGGAATCATGGGGAAGGCCCCTAGGGAATTTCCCAAGGGAGGGGGCTCAAGGTCACCTCCATATGGTAATAGAGTCGCACCAAGGACAATAGTCGCAAGGATTTCAATGGAAGCAAGTGCAACATCCCGTTCATCACCAACAACACAGGCAGGTCCACGACCATCTCAAGGAGAAGCTAGTAGGGGCAGGGGTTCTAGGGGAAGGAACTCATTTCAGAGATAGTCACATAATAGTGCGCAGGTTCAATCCCGTGTTACTATTGGGCGTGCGGAGGACCCCATTACCAGCGTGACTGCCCAGAGTTCAATCAGGATTTGTGCATAGATAAGGAAAGGCCCCGATGGGAAGAGCAATTCATATCCACTAGATTTATGCAGCAGTTAATAATCACCAGGTCGAACATCAATCCACGGTGTTGGAGTCGTCAGGTACGCTAAATCGTATCAATGTTAAGATTTTATTTGATTCTAGTGCTTCAGATAGTTTCATTTCACCATCTGCATTATAAAAGAGTGGGTTGGCAGCTTATGAGCATGATGACTTTAAACAAGTCGAGATGGCTTCGGGGGAAAAACAAGCGGTAGGACCTAGTGTCGATAATTGTATAGTAGAACTGAGAGTGTGTACTACAAGGTTGAAGGTATACGTCACTGCTCTTGGGACATATGACCTAATAATTGGAATGGATTGGTTAGAAGCTCATCGAGCTTTGGTAGATTGTTTCACAAAAAGGGTGCTTTGTGTAGATGATGAAGGAAGACCAGTAGAGATCCAGGGTGTACAAAGAAAGGTGTCATTACGCTTTATCTCAACTATAAAGGTTAAGCAATGCTTGAGGCAAGGGTGTCGACTATATGTAGTGGAAGCAGTGAATGAAAGGAAGGGACCCTCCTTGGATCAGTACCCGGTATTGTCAGAATTTAAGGATGTTTTTCCAAATGAGTTACCAGGGTTACCTCATGAGAGCGAGCTTGATTTTATTATTGAGCTAAAACCTGGTGCAGAACTAACTTCCAAGACCCTATATCGGATGACAGCATCAGAACTTTTTGAGTTGCAAATGTAGTTTAAAGAGTTATTGAACTTAGGGCTAATAAGGCCCAGTGTCTCACCTTGGGGTGCACCGGTAATTTTTGTAAAGAAGAAGGATGGTTCCTTATGATTGTGTATAGATTACAGGGACTTGAACCATGCTACAGTGAAAAATAGGTACCCAATTCCATGAATAGATGACCTCTTTGATCAGATGAAAGGAGCAGCGGTATTCTCAAAGATTGATTTGCGATTAGGGTATCACCAATTAAGGATTAAGGAAGGTGATATTCCTAAAACTTCCTTTCGAACTTGGTTTGGGCATTATGAGTTTGTCGTAGTACCTTTTGGATTGACCAATATGCCAACAGTACTCATGAGCCTCATGAACGGAGTATTCTGGAAGTACTTAGATCATTTTGTACAAGTCTTTCTAGATGACATCCTCATCTATTCCAAGAACAAAAGAGAACATGAGGAACACTTATGAGTGGTGTTATCTTGCCTTAGAGAGAACAAATTGTATGGGAATTTGTAAGTGTTCCTTCTTCCAGAAAGATATCCACTATTTAGGTCATATCATTTCCAGTGAAGGAATCTTTGTGGACCCAGAAAAGGTAAAGGCCATTATGGAGTGGCCAATGCTGAAAAATGCCCATGAGGTGAGGAGCTTCATGGGGCTAGCAAGTTATTATCAGATATTTGTGGAAGGATTCTCTAAAATAGCGAAACCCATCACCACTTTGCAGTGCAAGGGGGTTAGGTATGAATGGACAGAAGAATGTGATAGTGCATTCATCGAGCTTAAGAGGTTACTAACTAGTGCGCCAATTCTACGAGTTTCGAATATGGAAAAGGACTTCACAGTCTGCATGGATGCCTCGAAGCAAGGGTTGGAGGCCGTGCTAATGTAGGATAGAGGAGTGATAGCTTATGCGTCAAGGAAGTTGAATAAATACGAAGATATTTACACTACTCATGATTTAGAGTTGGTAGCTGTAATGCTAGCTTTGAAACTTTGGAGGCACTATCTTGTGGGGAAAAACTTTGAGCTCAAAACAGACCATCAAAGTTTAAAACATCTCTTCACTCAAAGGGATCTAAATGCCAGACAAAGGTGATGGAGTGAGTTTATGAGTAAGTACGATTTTGGTATTTCATACATCAAGGGAAAGGAAAATGTGGTCGCAGATGCCTTGAGTGGGAGACCACGTGTCTTCTCCTTGGTACATTTAAAGGTCAATCTAAGGGAATGTGTGTTGATGCAACTCCAAGGAGACAGTTGGTATTTAGAGGTTACTTCAAACCTCCAAAGTGGGAGGAAATTAGATCCAAAGTATGAAGGATATAGTCTGGAAGCAGACAGACTATTGAGATATCGAGGAAGGATGTACATCCCTGAAGTTGGGGATATTCGAAGAATCATACTGAAGGAAGCCCATAGAGAACTTTATTGTGCACATCTAGGTGTGAAGAAGATGTATGTAGACATGAGGAAGCTTTTATTATGGATAGGCATGAAGCGCGATGTACTCCATTTCGTCGCCAAATGCCTAGAGTGTCAACAAGTGAAAGCCAACCACCATCACCTGGAAGGCCTCCTACAACCACGTGATGTCCCTATGTTCAAGTGGGAAGTCATATCTATGGATTTTGTTGTGGGGTTTCCACTCACATATAATAGACACAATGTCATTCTTGTGATAGTTGATAAGTTAACCAAGAGTGCTCATTTTATTCCGGTTAGAGACACTTACGATGTCACTGATGTGGCACGTGTGTTTGTAAGTGAGGTCATCCATTTGCATAGGATACCTAAGAAAATCATTTCATATAGGGACTCCAGATTCACTTCTAGGTTTTGGACAAGTTTGCAGTCAGCATTGGGGACTCAGTTGAACTTAAGCACATCTTATCATCCTAAAATAGATGGGAAAAATGAGAGAGTAAATCAGGTCATGGAAGACATTCTCAGGATGTATGTCATGGATAATCAAACCCATTGGGAGAAGTACCTACCTTTGGTAGAGTTTGCCTACAATAACAATTTTCATAGCTCCATTGGAATGCCACCCTACGAAGCTATGTATGGAAGGCCATGCAGAACGTCATTGAGTTGGGATAGATTAGAAGATCGAGGAACAGTTGGGCCAGAATTGATTGAAGATATGGAGGAACAGGTGATTCAGATTAGGTAGAGACTAAAGGAAGCACAGGATAGGAAGAAAAGTTATGCAGATGCACACAGGAGTTACCGAAGCTATAAAGTGGGAGACCAGGTTTTCATTCGTATAAGGCCTAATAAGAGTACCATACGATTCGAGAAGGGGACAAATTTGTCACCTCGATTTATAGGACCGTTCAAAATACAAGAGAAAATTTGACCTGTTTCCTATCGTCTCGTACTTCCACCCCACCTGCATAAAACTCATAATGTTTTTCATGTATTTGTTTTACGTCATTATGTTGCTGATGAATCACATAAACTAAATTGGAAGGAATTGCAGGTATTGGACGTGGGAACCCTCACAGTAGAACCGTTACACATATTGGACCATAGAGTCCGATAACTCAGGAATCGTCCGGTAGACCAAGTTAAGATCCAATGGGAAAAATATAGTCCAGGATCTCCTACTTGGGAAGACGCCAAGACACTACAACGAGACTATCCCTCACTTTTTTTACCACCTCGAGAATATGTTTCTCGAAGGTTGGGTGTATGTAACACCACCTTTTGACTTAGACAACCAGGATTACCTGACGCCTACACACCTTTATTTTCTATTCACAAGTGAAACTATTAAATGATACACTTGGACTTTTAAGATGTATGAATCCTTATGAATGTTTAAATGTATATGGATAATGATGGATATGATGCAATATATTGTGAGAATGTAAATTTTATGAATTTTTAAATGTTATTGATGATGATGGATACAATGCGATCTACTATGTGAATGTACTTTCTATGAATGTCTAATTGTTATTGATGATGATGGATATGATGCGATATATTGTGTGAATGAGAATCCTAAGAAGGTTTAAATGATATTTGAATGATGATGGATATGATGCAATCTATTATGTAAAATAATAATTCTATGAATGGGTAACGTTAATTGAATTATGGGATATTATGAGATCTATTTCTAAATTGAAAACTTTGATGTTAAAGTTGTTGGTACGTGGATACCGAATTGAAATTATTGTTGTATGCAATTACATGATGATAATGCATAGAAATGTATGAGTTTGTGTTACAGACTAATCTGCAGGTTATGGGCTATGAAATAGCCAAGGGATAATGATGATGAAAGTGGATGTCATGACCACGGGCCGAGAAACAATATGGTATGAATCTTTGTATGTGAAATTATATTGGTTTGGATGCATTGCTATGATATGTGGACTAGTGCAGGATTTCAGGTGGTGAGACTGCCCAAAACTGAATAGACGATGACAAAACTCCTAGTAATACGGTGCCACTATATATTCCATTGTAGGGTGTGGACCCTAGTCCTGTTAGGAGGGGTGGAGGAATTTCCCACCATGTATCCTCCGAAACCTGAAGTCATGGGAGGGCGATGTTAGCTCACGCTCCCCTAGGCGTGTGACGATCACTGTCAGTTTCCTGTTGGGGAAGCTTGGTCAAGATAGTGACACTTCCGCTTACAGGTTCTATTTGGAGTTAGGTCAATATAGTTGATGCTCCAAGATAATCCAGTAGAGGAACGATATGAATGGAATATGGAAGTCAGTTAGTGAGGAAGGATGAGTAGAAATATTTGAGAGTGTATGGAGATTTGTCTTATGTTGGAACTTATTGTTTTCCTTATGAAAAGAAAATCCATATATATATGAATATTCATAATTATGTAACTAAACTACAATTGTCTAAATAACATTGTTGAGCTAGATAATTGTAATTAAAGGATTTTGCAAACATTTGATTGGTTTATTGTCCTTCATAAAATGAATAGTCTTGTTGAATGGATTGGATGCACATGGAAATTACTATAGAGATGATAATTATTGATATTAGTACATGAACGAGACTTGTATGTACTAGCTACACATGCATTTCTTGCACATGTACACTAGTATGAATGAGTTTCTTGGCTTACTTACTAATAATGCCAGTTATTTGTTATGAATGTCTGAACCATGTTTCTTTTCCCTTGTATCATAAAATACTTTAACTTCGGGACGAAGTTTCCTAAAGGGTGGGTGTATGTAACAACCCTAGCTAAATGATTGCTTAAGATTTATCAAGTATAATTAATTAAATAATTAACTGTCCTAATGTGTATTAGTTAAATAATGATTATTTATTAATAATATTAATTAATTAATTAATAATTTATTTATTGATTAATATATGTTGATTAATTGATTAATTGATTAATTAACACATTTAATGTTGGGTAACGAATTAAAGACTTAATAACTTTTAATTCATTATTAAGAAAACTCTACGTATGCAAGGATAAAGCATTGAATGGAGGGATAGGGTATTGAATGGAGGGATAAGGTATTGAATGGAGGGATAAGATGGGTGGAATTAAAGGAAGGTAGGAGGTGGTGAATGGAGGGAGGATATGAGGGGGCAGAGGAATTCGGGAGGAGGACTTTTGGAAATTTGGGGGAAAGAACGCAACATTTGGAGATTAGGGACTATATGTGTTTCCTGGTTTTGTATTTTTTGGTGGGGAGTTTGGGTGGACTGTTACAGGGGTGCACCAGGTTGTTGGGATTTTTTGGCTCGGGGGTCAAGAATCCTCACGGAATCCTGGAGCTAGGGAGCCAGATAGGCTTTTTTCCTAGCTGGCAAAGAGGAAGGATTCAGTTTTGGGCAGATTTTGGGAAGAGCAGCATCCAAGACAGATGGATATTGGAGAAATAGGATCAGACAGAGGTATGTATTTTTGTGAATATGCTGCATTATTTGGTTGTTACATAAATTCTATTTTCATGATCATAAATAAAATTTATGTTGAATAATAAACGATTATAAGTTGATGATTAAATTGTACATGATATAATTTCTTTATTATTATTTTAGCTGGTGTTTTATAAGGCTCTGTGGGGTTAGAGACCTTACAAATCATGATGACTTCAACATGCTGATGTGGCAACACTAGAGCGTGACATGTGTGAGGCATTTTTGCCATTTTAAGGCTGAGTCGACACGGTACAGATTTTTACATGTGGACTGTACAGATGTTGAGGTGGAAGTATATATGGTGACATGGTCCAATGACAGGTTGACGCGTGGAAGTATGGATGCTGACAGTGTAGGATGATAGGGTAGTGACATGGCCCAATGATAGGATGAAGCGTGGAAGTACGATGCTGACTATGCAGGATGCCAAGGTAGTGATGTGGAATTCCACTGGGAAATTGAATGTGTATGGAGGAAAATCACAGGGTGACACATGGTCCAATCATAGGGTACCATGTGGCACCCTAGATAAGGCCTATGAGGGTCGGTTCAAAATTTTCCACCTCCAATGGAATCAAACCTGTGACCTATTCTACAACCAATGGACTACATCAATGCACTAACCACCCAGAATATCGTGTTACTTGTTTAAAAAGGTGTCAAAAAAGTTATTTGAGTTGATGTGGGTGCAGTTTTTGGGATAAGCCCCTGTCGACAGGGGCTAGCCCATCGACTGGAGCATGAACACGTGCCTTCCAAATGACCAGGTGTCGAGAAGAAAAGGGGGTGCGCAATGTTGGAGGCCTAGCGCCTGGACACTTGCCTCCCCATATGACTAGGAATCGGTTGAATAGGGGGAATGTGCACCATATGTAATATTTTCCTGATTTTTATGGTATTTTGCCATATTTTTGGGGATTTGAGCCTAGGAAAAGGCCATATTGTTGAAGGAAGTTGGGAATTCAACCCCAACTCTTTTTCTACATAAACCAGGCCTATGTGCCATCAAAATATATTGATTCTTTTGCAGGGATGTGGAGAGAAAGCTTATAGGAGAGAGACCATTTTTTTGGTTCTCATGTTGTAAGAGGCCTTTTGAGCCCATTTGAGGGAGGATTTTGGTGAGGTATTTTGCATCTTATCATGGAGATCATGTACAATAGATGCATAGTTATTTTGCAACAAATTTTAATCATCTTGTTGATGTAATTGAGCATTCAAAGAAGAGAAATAATGCGGTCACCACTGAAAGCGAGACCCGGAGACGTAGCCATAACTTGGTGAACTTCATTATCAAAATTTTCATGTCTCTATTTCTCTCTCGTTGTTTTTCTTCCTTATTTAATTTTTGCACTTAATAAATGTTAATTCCACACAATGATTATGATTTTATGTGTTTTTCATTCTTATCGATCCGGTGCATAAGATGCATAAAGTTAACATGCAGAGTTTGTCAATAAAACCTCTCATTTTTAAATCAAGTTTAAGGTATCATAGCTTTTTGTTTTGAAGGTTTAACAGGAATTGCAAGCATTGTATGCTCACCATATCCAAACAAAATTGAGGAGAAGGCCAACTTGAGGCTTTTAATACAAAGATTCAAAGGGGACCTTGTAAACAAGAGATGGATTCACCGAGGAAGATAGGTCCTTATGCATATGAAAACGATTTATTCAATGTTTTTCAATTGATGAAAGCCATGTTAGAGGATCTTTACCATGAAAGAGGACAATGAAGAATTCCAAAGGTTGAAGAAGTTGAATCTTCAGTAAGAGAAGACGGAGGAGTTGAAGGTGGTGGAACTTCAGAACCTTGTTCCCCTTCATCCTCGTCATATACAAGTGAAGCAAGTGTACATTCCTCCAAGGATAAGAAACCTAAAAAAACTCATCATTCTTCTGATAAGCCTTTATTAGAGATTGATGTAAAATTTAAATTACCCACTTATGATGGTGAATTAAATGCAGAAAATCTAGATAATTGTGCTAGACAGCTTGAAGTATATTGTAGGATACAAAGGATTGTTGATGATGAAACAATGATTCAACTTGCTAATATTAAATTGGGAGGAACAACTCTCATATGGTGGGAAAGAAAAACTAAATATGATCTCAAGAAAAGTGGTAAAATAATCTCTTCCTGGAATGATTATGTTACTTCATTGAAGAAACAGTTTTATCCATTAGCATACATGCAATAGGAAATGATGAATTGGCAAAGTTTGAGGAATGTAAAGGTGAAAGTGTACAAGAGTATACTCAAGAATTTCGTAATAAAGCATTGATAATGGATATTCCTTTATATACACAGGAGACACTTCTAAAATATATCGGTGGTCTGCATTCTTATCTCAAGCATACTATTCTTATGTTAAATCCTTCTAACTTTGATGAAGTATGTGTACAAGCCATTCAAATTGAATCAAGTAAAAGGAATGTTAGTGGTAGTGTTTCTACATATGCCTTACAAGGAAAGGATTCAGAGAAAACAAAAGAGAAAGAGAAGAAGACAACCACATGGAAAAAGGAGAATCCTACTTGCAAGAATTGCAAAAAGGAAGGCCATGATGAATATGATTGTTGGATCTTACATCCTGAGTTGAAGCCAAAGAAGTATTCCAATCAAGGGAGAAAGAATACCACAGTTGAAAAAGTTCAAGTGGATCTGGGATCAGACTCCGATGATCAAACTAAAATTGTAGCTGTGGGAATCCAAGGTATAAATTCTATTGCAAGTACTATTTGCTCCTCTAATTCAGATATTGTAAATGATGAGTGTGAAAGGAGTGAAATTTTACACATAAGTTTCATAACAAATAATGTTAAAGTTGATACTCTTCTAGATAGTGGATCACAAGACAATATAATCAATGAAAAGGTTGTGAATAATTTGGGACTTGAAACTAAGCCACAGACTAGACCATATCCATTGGGATGGATATGTGGTGATAATAATTTTCAAGTAACCAAGCAATGTAAAATTAAGTTTTCAATCACTTCTAAGTATGTTGATGAAGTAGAGCTTGATATAGTACCACTGGACATATGTGGAATTATCTTAGAAATCCCATACCTTTATGATAGAAAATCCATATTCTAAAGGGAGGAAAATAAATTTTTCTTCAAGAAAGATGGGAAATAGTACATTGTTCGTGCTCGTCGCATGAAAACTGACAGATCTTTTGCAACTATAGGGCAATTAAAAAGAATGGTAAATGCAAGCAAGAGTTTAACACTTATGTCTGTAACAAATAATAAATAAAGTGATGCTAAACATGAAATGGTTAAGTATGTTTCTCACAATCCTAAAGTGTCACAAGAAGTACAACATGAGGTTCAACTGCATACTTTGGTTACTGTTCCTGTACAGAAGAGAAAGCATGTTTTTTCATTCTCATTCCCATATTCAGTATTGTTTTTTAGTTTGATTCTATTCAATGGTGTATGGATGCTAACTGCGACAAATAATGTATATGATTGTGCAATAGATGGGATGGTTACTTTGATAAAAAATGCTATCTCAATTTTCATGTTTTTTTGTGGTCAGACAGGTGATTATTGTGCAAGAAGAAAGGATGGATGATACAGGACAAGTGGGAAGGAATTAGCCTCACTTATTACCTGAGTAAAAACAAGATTTTGGTGGTCCAAAAGCTTCTAGTGGGGAGGCTTGATCCAGGAGGATATGAAATGCTTAAAAATCATAGTTCTAAAATGCTCATGAAATTTATACCATCACGAAGTTCTCGTCGCAAGATTTTTGGTGGCATAAACGGTTCGAAAATCCAAGTCCGTATGTGAAAGTTATCGTGTTATGAAATTTTACCCAAACAGGGGAAAGAAGACAAAATCAATAGGTCAAAGTCAACAGATGAAGTCAACAGTACGACTGATGACATCAACATGAAATCAAGATAAAGTCACCATGTTGACATGGTAGCACCAGAGCATGAAAAGTGTTAGGCATTGTTAGTGTTTTTAGGCTAAGTTGGCACGATACGGATTTTGACACGTGGGATGTACGGATACTCATGTTGAAGTATGTATGATGAAGTGGTACAATGACAGGTTGACGCGTGGAACTATGGATGTTGACTATACAAGATGACCAGGCAGTGATGTGGCCTAATGAAAGGTTGACGCATGGTCGTATGGTGCTAACTCTACAGGATGACAGGGTAGTGACGTGGAAGTCCACTAGGAAATTGACTTTGTGTGCGAAGGTGAATCATAGGGTGACACATGGCCCAATCATAGGGTTCCAGGTGGCACCCCGGATAAGGCCAATGAGAGTCAGTCCAAAATTTTCCACCTCCAGCGGAATCGAACCTGTGACATATTCTACGACCAACGAACTACACCAATGCACTAACCACCCAGACTACCATGTTACTTATTTAAACAAGTGGAAAAAACTTTATTTAAGTTGATGTGGGTGCAACTTTTGGGATAATCCCTGGTCAACGTGGGATATCCCATTGACCAGAGAACAAACATGTGTCATCCAAAAGACCAGGTGTCGAGAAGATAAGGGGCATGCACAGTTGGAGGCCTAATGCCTAAATACTTGCCTCCCCATATGAATTGGACTTGGTTGAATAGTGGGTGCATGATCCATATATAGCTAGAGTGGGTTTTTCATCTTAGATACAATATGTTTTTAAAATATTTTGTAATATTTGCCTGATTTTTATGGTATTTTGCCATATTTTTGGGGATTTGAGCCTACAAAAAGGCTAGATTGTTGGAGGAAGTTGGGAATTCAACCCCAAATATTTTTCTACGTAAACCAGGCCTGTGTGCCATCAAAAGATAATGATTTTATTGTAGGGATGTGGAGAGAATGCTTATAGGAGAGAGACAATTTCGTCGGTTCTCATGTTGTAAGAGGCCTTTTGATCCCATTCGAAATAGGATTTTGGTGAGGTCTTTTGCATCTAATCATGGAGATCATGTAAAACATATGCATATTTCTTTTTCAACATATTGGAAACAACTTGTTGATATAATTGATCATTCATAGAAGAGCAATAAATAGGTCACCATTGGAAGCGAGACCCGAAGATGTAGCCACACCTTGGTGAGCTCTGTTATCAAACTTATCGTGTCTCTATTTCTCTTTTTCTGTTGGTCTTCCTTCTTTAATTTTTGTACTTAATAACTGTTAATTCTGCATAATAATTATGAGTTTATGTGTTCTTCATTCTTATCGATCCAGTGCATAAGATGCATAAACTTAACTTGCAAAGTTTGTTAGTAAAACCTCTCATTTTTAGATAATTATGTTAGCTAGGAGGCTGGTTGGTTTCTTAATTATAGATGATTAGAGGATTTTTAGTGATCAGGTTGTTGAAACAACTGAGGCTCAATCAAGATTAAATATATGTAATTGTATTGAGAAAAGGGTTGGTTGGATGTAAGAGGAAGAACCACTGGTTCTGAAGGTGTTTTTAAACTTGAATAGAAATACCAGAGGGAGACTAGACTCTCTTTCAGATCCTTGTGTGTATATTTCCAGTTATTGTAAGGTTGAGTGATCTATGTTTATGAAATTCTAGTTTGAATCATGTGGTATTAATCTATGCATCTATGATAGAATAAGATAGAATAAGATAATTCATTCAAAGTATTGGTAGGTAGATTCATGAATCAATCAACAGAGATGGATTTGAGCTTTTCGTAGGGGGAGTGATAGTCAGAGAAGGGAGAATGTAAACCGTTCATCTATCAGATTGAACAACACCAACTGTTCGATCCGCTGAAGGGAGTGGTCAACGATTAGATCAAGGCGTGACCGTTGGATGCACATCCATCAGATCAAGGGTAGGGATTGATTACAGAGTGCAAAGGGAGGATTAAACATCTCGTTGATTCCACTTCCACAATTGGTCAGGACCATCAGATCTCCCCGGGAGATCGACGGTTGTGGTTGATCCACCAACAATCGCACAACTTCAATTGCAGAGTTCGATCGATGGGATAAACCATGAGTAAGTGGGATCCCAACAATCCATGGAGACTGACGATCCTCGTCCACTGGTTGATCTAATGACTGATAAGGCTTGTGGGTTTTTAGATGTGATCGTGTTTGATTCTAACCAGATAGAGAGGGAGTTGGGTCGGATTCCATACACTAATTTCATCATGAAGAAGAGGAAAACAATGGATAAAAACAACAAAACATTCAACCAAATAACTTAATTCATGGAAGTAGCTTGAGCACTGACAACAGTTCCAGGGAAGAATGATGATCAATATATTTGGATATCAATGAAATTTGTTGTATTTTTTTAAATAATTTTCTGTGAAAATAAGACATTTTTTTAATGTAATGGACATAGTGTCCCAATTGAAATACAAGGGGTTACCAATAAGTGTCGACCAATTTTATATGAAAAATAGCCTATTATTCATATATAATAAAATATATTTTATTTTATTCTATTGTGTTGTCCAATGTTCTTTTTAAATGCTACATCGTTGATTAAATATATGGATAATTAAATATTATAAAGAAGAGATGTGAAATCTGATGATATAACAAATCAATCCAAATTGGTCTAAATGAAGAGATGTGAATTAGTCCAGGAGGGTTATGTTGGATTGTGACATTGTTCAAAACTAATGTCTCATTGTGAAATTCATATAGGTTTACATATTTCAAATTGCTACTTTTGTTAAAGGTTATGTCATATTCATTAAAGGTTGAACTACACACATTTCATTTTATTATTTAGATTGAGTTAAAATTTATAAAATATATTTTTATGGTTAAATAATTAGATTTTTTTAAAAGGAAAAATCCATTGAAAGTTCTTGATATGGATTGACCTTTTGTGGTATGTACAGATGCATCCAATGGAGGATTGGGAGCTATTATTTCCAAGTATGGTGGAGTGGTATCATACACCTTTAGGAAGTTAAAACCTCATGAACAAGACTATCAAACTACTCACATGGAGTTGGTAGCAATAGTCCATGCTTTGAGATTATGGAGGTACTATCTAGCGGGCCAAATATTTGAGTTAAAAACTTATCAGAGTGGGTTACAATATATTTTGTCACAAAAATATCTAAATACAAGACAAAGGAGTTTAGAGACTCTAAGTGAGTATGAATTGCACATAACATATGTCAAGCATACTCTAAACAAGGTTGCTAATGCACTTAGTTAGATACCTTGTATTTACTCTATAATTCCCTCGAATGTGTATTTAATGGATTGTGTTCTCAGTTTTTAGAAAAATAATAGTTGGTGTCAAGAAGTGGAAGATCTAAGTAGTGTAAAATGAGCATGTATATGCATGATTGAAGGATACTTTTATGATGAGTATGGACTAATAATATTTTTGAGAAGGGATTTTGTACCAAAAGGAGAAGGCCTTCATGAACCAATCTTGAGCGAAGCTCATCATTATTTATATTCCTCCCATCCAATTGTAAATAAAATATATGTTGATTTGAACACTAATTTCTTTTGGTCAAGCATGAAAAAACACGTGGCTCTGTGTGTGGCCAAGTGTTTAGAATTCCATCTTGTTAATGAAAGGAAATTCCATCCTACCATCTTGTTATATCCTCATGACATTCCTCAAAGAAAATGGGAAGTCATATTGATGTATTTCATAGTGGAGTTACCATTTCATATGGATTTCATAGTGGAGTTTGATCAATCTTTACCATCCATTCCAATAAAACACAAACACATCAGAATTTTAATGGGACTTGGTTAAGACCTGGAACTACTATGTGTGTGATCCCTTCACCTGAAATCACAGAACCCTGTGACTCTTTCCAAATAATTAATACATGTAATTTAATAACTCAAACATAAAGGATGACAATAACACATGATCTTGTCTTTAATTATATCATTGAAGGAATACAATTATACAGGAAGTCTCACTCCTTCATGGTCTCTTGGACCTCTGCAATCCACCCTTTCACACGAAATCTCATAGACTTTCTTACTATGTCTCTCTCGATAACCTTCTAACTCTTAAAAAATATTCAATATATCTTGATCCCTCAGATAGCTCATATCCTAAAAAAATATTGACTTATCTAAACAAAATCCAAACTAGAAACTATTCATAAACTCTAGTAACAACTCGACACCTAGTAAACGAACTCAACCAAAATGCCTTCTAAAGAAAATTTGAATTGTTACAAACTTAAATAATAAATTAGTGAACTAACTCCCTTGGTAAATGTGGTTTTGACTTATGAGGTCAATTCTAGAACTTGTTGTCAGATGCTCTTGCATCAAACACCCGAGGTAAAAATAATTCATGGACTCCTCTTCATGAGTCTTCCTATTGTTTCGGCTATAATATTTATTTGATTATATATTCCATATGGTTGTATGAAAATTTTCAATTATAGGTGCATTTATTTTTTCTTGTCGTCCTCCTGGATTCCAAACTTTGTGTTGTTGTTGTCCACTTGCATGACTATCTTGTTGTTGCATTTTTGTCATATACATCCTTCTAGGATCCCAAAATTTTATTTTCCATAGTGCAACTTCCTTTTTTCTTCTTCCATCATTGATCAACAATTCATTGTTGGTGATCTTCCTCTTAGATACCTTCCTTACTAACTTTGATACTTTCACTTTTACTTGCTACTGACTTCTTCCCTTTTGACACTTTAATTCTGTATGATTCCTCTTCTTGTATATTATTACTTCTTTTAATAACATTGTTAGCTTGCAACACTTATTACAATCACTGGTCAATACTCCAAAACCATTGATTTTTTTCTCCATGCATCCCTCACTAGCTCCTTGGTCTTGTACCTCACTATACTTTTTGATCTCTGATCCCATCATCAACATCATATTATGCCTACAAACAAATTCCCTCATATCATATTTTGCATTAATCTATAATTCCTTAACTTGTTGATCATGAGAGGTTATAAAATATATCTCTTTTGTTGCCTTCATTGACCACTTGTCCATTTTTTTAAATGGAATATTCTTAGCTTAAAAAATTATTAATTCCTTTCCTAGTATGAGGATATAGAACCATTCACTTATATTTTGACTCTCTGTTGCACAATTTTTTGCTTGAACTGGTGAACTCAGCCAATTGGTTCTTATATCTACGTTGTACTCATATGCATTAGTTTCCCAGTCAATTTCTTGATCTTGGAGTCTTTCTTGTTTTCATGACAAAAAAATTTCATGCTCTGCAACTTCACATCTTCTACAATCCTCTTTTTCCTCAACAATACCTTGTGTAATATTTATAAAAACTCTTCTTTATCCACTCCAATCTTCTAAGACATCTTGTTTCCTTCTCCCATATTATTGTTCATGTAAGAAAGGATGACTATTTCCATCTTTAAGTATTATATGTTTGTATATATATGCACAAACAAACATGTTTCTAATATAATTTTGTCCTTCATCCTGTAAAATACACTCTACAATTAAAAAGTTAAAATATGGAATCATATTGTATTCTACATTTATCTTCCCATTCATTCTTTATAAATATATCTTTTGGTTCTAATCATGTTGATGTGTACATGACATAATGGTTGTGTCATGTATCTCTCCTACTCTATACTATCTTGTCTTGGAAAACTTTGTCTTATCTTCTTTTTTCTCAGAATATTGGTTAAATTCTAAAAGCTCTTCCTTAATTTTCTCTTTATCTTTCCTCCCTTGCACCAACAATTTGAGTTTTATTTTCATTTCCACTCTCTTTCTCTCCATTTCTCCATCTCCTTGACTTATACTATTATCAATTCCTGGATTGTTTCTAATAACAATTATGAACTCTTTAATTGTTATTATCTGCTCATGTTCATTAAATGAAATCTATAAAAAAAATGCATTACCTCATCCTTTGTTTTCCTGGTTTCACCATCTTCTCACAATTCATTATCTTTTGTTGCAAATGTATGTCTTATTTATTTATTTGTACATTTGTCATATGATATTTGTTTTTCCTTTATTGTCTATTGATCATAATTTACATCATTGTCTTCTTCACTACTCATACAAACAACTTGTTGTTCCTCGGGCCTCTATGGTGAATATTCCTCTTCAACTTCAAGGAATTTATCCTTGTCTTCTTGGATTATGTGGTCCATAGTGTCCTATGGACTATATGAAATATATTGAGCTGAGTTCTCCTTATCAGATTCCTCCTTGTCATATTTACATTGTTCTGATTGAAATTCATAAATATGCATGACATGCATCTTCCTTTATTTTCCAAATTTCCTATGTCCTTAAAATTTAACAGAATTATTTCAAATATATTCAGGTAAACATTTAGAAAAAGAAAATATAACCAAACCATTATACCTATGAGTTTAGTTCTCTCTTCATAATCTTGTAGAGTTTCAATATGAACTTCTCGGTCTCTTACAGTTTCCCAACTCTCCTTGATCTCTATTTGAGGTTCATTAACTTCTTTATTACTGTACTCATGAAACAATATTGAACTTCTTTATTCTATGGAAGTTCCTTGAGATTGTATATCTTTAGAAGATTCTATCCGATTTTGTTTTTCAAAAGCATAACTTTGTTCTTCTTGCATTTATGCTTTCTTTTTAATTCCTTTCTTTTGTTCATCTTCATTCTCTTCAGTACCTCGAAATACATACTTACACAAACAATTAGTTTGAATTTCATGATACTCCTCTTCCTCACTTGATATTACTACCATCCCTTATTTGTGTTGATATGATCAAATCATCATCTCATCGTCATCCTCTCCTAGGATTCATCCTTGATCAGGTTCACAATAGTGAACTTCTACCTCACACTCATCTATCTTGAGTGATTCTACCTTCTTCAAACAATATTTCAACCTGTGTCTCTAATCTCTTACAATCAATTATTTAATAGGTCATCTAGCCTTATTTTTCATTATCCAAACACATCTTTGGGTTTCTTCATATTCTTGTATCAATTGCTCCACATAATTCTGTGAGGCCTTTCAATCATTTCCCTATTAAATTATTCATCACTCATTCTCTACTTTCCATCTACTCTGACATATTATTTCCTCTTAATGTGGCCTTTCTTTGAACCACTCTCATGACTATCAATAGTCATCTTCATCTTTCATTTTGTGGTATTTTCCATGCCCACCATGAGTTGCAACCAAGCTTACTAATTGTAACAAGTATCCTTACCTTTCTACTCTATACCTCATAAATATTCTCTCGATGTTGACCTTTTCGAATCACTCATCCTTTCCTCTAGAACCTCATGAGAATCCTCTTCTCCTCACTTGTCTGTCTACACACTACTCACACTTTCCTCAGAAATTCCATTGTTCTCCACTTTCCAATATCAGCTGAAAAAAATCTAAAACACCCCTTGTTGTAAGGATCTATCTGTGAAAAGCTTATTTTCTGAGACCTTTTCATTGTTACAACCTTCTTGTTGTAATCCTCTCCTATAATATCTCTTTGATGCTACTTACAATCAATACTTGAAAGATCTATTTCAAAATCTTGTCCCAACTTTCCTTTTCGACCTTGCTCCTTTGTCTAGAATCAAAGTTCTGTGTCAAATAATCTTTTCCACTTTTATCAATCCAAATCAATTTGAAAAGGTAAAAACCATATTAAATGTTAGATCTGACCACATCTTCATTTCCAAAAATTATTTTCTTCAACCCCTACAGGTTTCTTTATTGTATCCTTTCTTTCTCTTCCACTTGTGGTTCTTTGATGATTTTAATTCCCTACAAACATTCAAATGAGTTTTTATTTATTCTCTGATGCCAAAATCAATGACCTTACTGTTCAATTTCCCACAAGCACGGAGTTATAAGTAACTTTATAGCAACTTTAAACTCGAGCCGCTCTTAATTTTTTTTCAGGCCCTATTAGTTACCATATACACAAAGGTGCTTAGACATGTCGTTGACACCAGGATTTTCTTGTCAATTATGAACCTTCCTTTTGTGTGGTTATTATCTCTTTGTTTTCTACACCACCAACTTCTACAACTAGGGATAAAATGCATTTGTTAACTCTTTCGAGGCTATCTTCTTATTTGTTTAATACATAATACCATAGACCATGTCTAGGAGTTACTTTGTGGGGCTTAGTATACTACTTTAATGAGGTGGTATTCTCCTTAGTTGGGTGAGTGATTGGAGATTGGGATTCAAAAATGTTATTGATGGATCCACGTTCATTCTCCATTGTCCATGCGTATGAGAGTGGTTATCCTAAGACACTACATGGATTGTCGAACCTCAGCTAAACCTCTATCACTTTCAGTGTGCATGATCACCATAGATCCTTGATCCTCAAGTTTATCAACAATCAATAAAAATGATCCAACATTCTAAAAAGTCAAATGGGATATATAATGTCCATTGTTGATATCAATCTCGGATCATGTCTATACCATTGTTTATTCTTAATTAAATTCCAAATCCTTATTGTGGGCCACCATGGGGACTGAATTCAGCCTGGAATATCTTGGGGCCCCTTATCGCGGGATATAGGCCCTATTTTTGTTAAACTCCTTTTACTTTGTTGATATGCGTAGACTCAACATCGTCGATATTCACCCCCAATCAATGGTTAGATCTTGACTCATGGATGACCCTTAATATATAAACGATGTCGTTTAAAACATGATCACCATCGATCCTATCATGATCAACGGTGGATCATTCTCCTCCATATAATTCTTTTCTTTTCCATTCCAAATATGCCATGTCTATTGGACCTCCACATGTCAGTTGTTGATGTATATTGTCACTAGGACTTCAGGACTCTTATCACTTGCCAACAATCATAACTCTCGATGGATGAGATATGAAATGAACAAGAACCATCAATCTGACGATATGATATCCACCATATGATCTCCTTTACGTCTATTAGTGCCATGTGTATCAAATCACCGGGACACCAGACCTCATGAAAACATACTTAATCAAGTGTTAAGCTAATGAAAAATATCTGAGAGAGGATGCTCGCTATGATATGATTCATCGATCTATGTTCTTCGACCAATCCTGACCATCCATTCCAATAAAACACAAAAACACAAGAATTTTAATATGACTTGGTTCATACCTAGAACTACTCTATGTGTGATCCTTTTGATCACAATCACAAAACCTCGTCATTATGCCCAGTTAATTTATAGATGTAATTTAGTCATTCAAAAACAATGAATGACAATAGCACACAGTATGGTCTTTCATTATATCATTGAGTGAATAAAATTATATAGGAAGGATCACTCCTTCATGGTCTCTCAAACCTCTGCAATCCACCCTTTCACACTCACTTACTCTCTCTCTCTCTATCTAACCTTCTAACTCTTAAAAAACACTCAATATATCTCAAGCCCTTGGATAGCTCATATCCTAACAAAATATGAAGTTATCTAAAAAAATCCAAATATGGAAATAGTTTCTTGTTGATGTTTTGAATACATCGGGAATATATAGTATCATATAATATATGACATGATATTTATAATACCACGTATAAATACACTTAATAAATAAGTAGTTACTTATTATCCAAGGGACACATCCTTTCATGGATGGTCACCATATGTTCTATATATATGGAACTCTTATCATTGTAATAATATATCAATGTATTATAGTAATTTTGTCCTAGCATTTTCTATTGTACTCATGCCTCTGTGCATGGTTATTCTTCTTGTGATCTTGGTTATTACTGCTACTATTGTTCATGGTTTATGCTTAAGTTCATGTAAATTTGTAAAGAAATTGAATGTAATTGAACAACATCAAAATCTAACATGGTATTAGAGCAACATTATTGAAAGAAGACTATTGCACAGGAATTGACCTCTTATAATAACACGTCATAAATTTCTTACAATTTGTTGTTTTTCTACAACTACAACTCATGTTAAAGCTTCTACATTCTTGCAACAACCATGGTGAACCGTATTTTGGTGGAAGATAGGCTTGATGGAACAACCATCTTCAGTTCTTGGAAATATAGATTGCTCATCACTCTAGAAGAGAGTGACCTAATGAAGTACATTGAAGAAGTTGTACCAAAATCAACTGATGATGAAGAAAAATATCAATGGAGGAAGAATAATGCAAAATCTAGAAAGATCATCATCTATTTTGTGAGAGACCATTTAATCCCTCACATATCCAACTTGAAGAAAACTAAGTAGATGTATTTTTCCTTGAAGAAGTTGTTTCAGAGAAAAAACACAAACATAGCACTTTCCTTGAGACACCAACTTTAGAATCTCAAGATGACGAAGTATGATATAGTTGCCACCTTCTTCATGAATATGTCAGAGATCAGAGGTCAATTGTGTGCTATTGGTGAAATAATCTCTGATAGATAACTTGTCATGATTATCCTTAATGGTCTTCCAAGCCATTGGGAACCATTCATTCAAAGTATCAGTGGGAGATCCAAATTTCCCAAGTTTGATAGTTTATGGGCAAAATGTACTTAAGAAGAGACCAAACTTGTAGCTAGAGGCATTAAATGTTCCCATCATGATGACAATCAATCCCTTGCCACTCATTCAAGGAAAATAAAAGGAAAAAGAAGAGGTTTCGACAAAACATTTAAAGGAAGGAAGTCAAAAACAACTTATGATCTAAAAAATAAGGACATGTCAAAGGTTCAGTGCTTCAGATGTGACAAGTATGGACACTATGTGAAAAATTGTCCTACATGGAAGAAAGGGAAGCAACATGATTCCACTACTAATGTTGATTCATAACCACCTCAGAGGAAGTAAAGGAATGCAAGCATGAATGATGAAGATTTATTCTTCATGTCATCCCTCTCAAGTATGGTTCGTACTAGTAATGATATTTGGTTGATTGACAATGGTGCTTCCATACATATGTATGGATACAGAGAGAACCTTACATATCTAGTAGAGAAAGAATTGTTTTTTCATGTTGTACTTGGTGATGATGCCAGATAGACTTTGAAGGGAGTTGTATCCACTTCCTTACAATTATATTCTGGCACCCCACCCCATTTGAGTGATGTATTATTTGTACCTAGGATGAGAAGGAACCTTGTCTCTATTTCAACCTTAGAGAACAAAGGATACAAGGTTTCTTTCTTTGATAGAAATATTCTTGCATGGAACAAGAACTCTAGTATGGATTATGCTTAGGTGATTGGTGTTCAAGAGGATAGATTGTACATATTGATTGTCCAACTAGTTCAGGCCTTAATACATGATTCTATTAATTTGAGCGAACTATGGCATAGGAAACTTTCTCATTTACATTATAGAGCTCTTCCCTCTCTTGGGGATATGGTGACAAGCCTTCCAAAGATCCATGTTGAACACGATGGAATTTTCATATGTTGTTATCTTGGAAATAATGCCAAGGGGTCATTCCTGAGTAACGACAATAGATCCAAGGGGATCTTAGACTTGGTTCATACAGATTTATGCGGACCCATGACAATTTATTCCTTGAGTGGATAACTATACTATGTGATATTCATTGATGACCAGTCTCGGAAGAATTGGATTTACTTATTGAATACCAAGGATGGAGTCCTTTCCATATTTCAAGAGTACAGAGAGTAGGTCGAAAACCTGACTGGAAAGAAGATCAAAGTGTTGATATCAGATAATGGAGGAGAATACATCTCCTAGGATTTCAGTGATTTCTGCATTGAGGTAGGGATCAATAGGGAGTACACTATTCCTTACAACCCTCAACAGAATGGGGTCACAGAGACGAAGAAAAAATATATTTTTGAGGTAGGTAAGTCGATGGTTCATTATCAACATTTACCTATGTTTTTTTGGGTAGAAGCATCCATGACTATAGTGTATGTTCAGAACAGAAGTCCTCATAAGACTTTAAGGAACATGAACCCCGAGGAGGCCTTCACCATAGTGAAGCTTGAGGTTGGACACTTCAGGATATTTGGGTTTCCATTATACCTTCATATACACAAAGAGAAAAGGACCAAGATAGATCCTTCAAGTAGAAAGGGTACATTTGTGGGGTACTATGAGCCTTTGAATGCATACCATATATACATCCCTAGTCAAAGACAGATTTAGGTGAGGAGAGATGTTACCTTTGAGGAGGAGGTAGCCTTCATGAGATATAGAGGATCTCACATGGAAATTGATAGTGAGAAACAGGAAGAGATGAATCCTTCTCCCCCTCACCCTCCTATAGTTCGGAGGGAGGTAGTTGAGCCTATTGATCCCATTGATCCTGAACCTCCAATTGATGTTCCAAGAGATATTGTAGTAGGTCAAAAGAGACCTACATGGGCTCGTCAAACTCTATAGGAGGAAGAAGGACATGCAACTCCTCATGGTACCTTTCAAGAGAGAAATATACCTCAGAGATATTTGTGTTATTCCATATCTATGAGCCACATCATTGATTCAGAGACTTCATGTTATAAGGAGGCATCTAGTCAACTAGTATGGAGAGATGTTGTGATGGAGGAGTATCAATGATGTGTGGGATATTTCTCTGAGACATGAAGGGAAGTATCTAGTGACTTCCAAATGGATCTATAAGATCAAAAATACAACTGACAAAAGCATCGAGAAGCACAAAGCAATATTTATTGCTAGAGGATTCTCTCAGGTGGAGGGAATAGATTATGAGGAGACATTTTCTCATGTTTCTTGGCACACTTCTATCCAGATAATTATTTCCCTTGCAACATACATGGTTTGGAGACTACATCAAATGGATGTGAATACAACCTTTCTCAATGGAGAGATTGAGGAAGAAATATACATCAAGTAGCCAGATGGTTTCGTCATACATGAGAAGGAGTCTCATGTGTGTACATTGAAGAAGGCCATGTATGGAATCAAGCATGCACCTAGAGATTGGTATGTGAGGATTGATGAACACCTGATGAGTTTGGTCTTAAGAAAAAGTGTTGATGATCCCAACCTATACTACAATATTGTTAACTATGAGGCCTTGATTCTGGTCCTCTACATTGATCATTTATTCCTCATCGATACATAGAGCCTTATTACTGAATGAAAGTATGCATTTGCCTTTGAGTTTGAGATGAAGGACCTTGGTATGATGCAACACTTATTGGGATTAGAGGTGTGGAAGAGAACTGATGAGATATTCCTAAGTCCGGGGAAGTACATAGTTGAGATATTGAAAAAGTTTGGGATGTTGAACTGTAAACCCATGGCTACACCAATGGTGACGAATCTAAAGAAACTAAGTTTGTATTATTCTGATTCAGATGATATTTATCCGACCCTCTACAGAAAACTGATTGGATCATTGATGTATCTGGTTAACACCAGACCATATATTTTATATTCAGTGAGTGCACTTAGCTAGTTTATGAGCCAATCGAGACAGACACACTGGATTGTTCTGAAGCATGCGTTGAGATACTTGTGAGGAACAATTGGAAATTTCTTGAGATATACTTCTAGTATTGACATGAGATTGCAGGGATATATTGAATCTGATTGGGAAGGGAGCGCAGTAGATAGGAAGAGAACCTCGAGGTGTTGCTTCACTTTGGGATCTGCCATGGTTAGATTCCATCGTTATTCATTTTGATAACGAGAGATATGTGAAGCTCTCAGAGAATCTAGTGTTTCATGACAAATCAAAACACATTGAGATCAAGTACCATTACATTCAAGACATGGTGTAGAGGAAGGAAGTATTGGTGCAGTACCTTCCTATAGATGAGCAGGTTGATGATGTTCTTACCAAACCCCTTACCAAGATGAATTTTGAGTACTTCTGTGACAAACTTGTTGTGGAAGAGAATGCCTCCCTTGCTGAAAGGGAGTGTTGATGTTTACAGCTTCCTGAAACATTCTCCAAATCATACTCCTCTGTGACTGAAGTGAATTGATCTGTGATGACACTTATCCGAGAAGTGATAAGTGCGTTTGGGATTATAGACAAATGTCCCATGTGGAGAGCACATGAAGACATGTCAAGGGAGTTTACCCTTGATGCCACACACTATTGGAGTGAACCCTCATGTTTCTAGAGGGTTTATCCTCTATAAGTACACATGGGAGTGCCATGTGTGACAAATATTCTCCAGATCATACTGCTCTGTGAATTGAGTTGAGCTTATCTGTGAGGACACTTATTCAAGAAGGCATAAGTGGGACACTTATTAGAGAAGGGATACGTGCATTTGGGATTATATTCCAACATCCCATGTGGAGAGCACATGAGGACATGTCAAGGGAGTTGATCCTTGACGTTGCACATTATGGGAGTTGACCCTAGTGTTTCTAGAGGGTGTAGCCTCTAGAAGTCCACATGGCAGTGCCATGTGTGAAAAACCTTTTGCTACTATGGTGGTTTTGTACCACTAGTGGACACTGTGTGTCTCTGGATAGTATTTGTGTACTACTATGGAAAGATGCCTCCCTAGCTAAGAGGGAGTGTTGATGTTTCGGGATCGGGCGAAAATTCTCCTAGATTGGGATGCAGACCAAGGGAGATAGGATACATTTATCATAAAGGTGCACTTGTGGTAAATTGGCCCAAACGTAATCCTTCCTTGATCATGACAAGGAATAATATGGACTTGAGATGCTCAAGGTGTTTTCTATGTGTCAATTATCATCATGCTAACATTCACTCATGGGGGTGTACCTATGGTGAACAACCTTGGTTGAGAATGTCTTCCTTGTTGAGAGGGAGTGTTGATGTTTGGACAACATCGATAATACATTCTTCCATATATATATATAATATCATATAATATATGACATGATATTTATAATATAACGTATAAATATACTTAATAAATAAGTAGTTACTTATTATCCAAGGAACACATCCCTTCATGGACGGTCACCATACGTTATATATATAGGGAACTCTCATCATTGTAATAATATATCAATCTATTATAATCATTTTGTCTTAGCATTTTCTAGTATACTCGTGTCTCTGTGCATGGTTATTATTCTTGTGATCTTGATTATTACTGATGCTATTGTTCATGGTTTATGCTTCATTTCATGTAAATTTGTAAATAAATCGAATGTAATTGAACTATTATGTGTGTGATCCTTTCACTCGCAATCACAAAAGCTTGTCACTATGTCTAGATAATTTATATATGTAATTTAGTCATTCAAAAAAAGGTAATGAAAATATCACACAATCTGGTCTTTCATTATATCATTGAGTGAATAAAATTATACAGGAAGGATCACTCCTTCATGGTCTCTTAGACCTCTGCAAACCACCCTTTCACACTCAATCTCACACACTCACTTACTCTCTCTCTCTCTCTCTAACCTTCTAACTCTTAAAAAACTCTCAATATATCTCAAGCCCTTGGATATCTCTCCTGAGTTATATAAACAAAATCCAAATATGGAAATTGTTCCTAAACTCTAGTAGTAAATCGACACCTAGAAACAAACTCAACCAAAATGTCTTCTAGAGATTATTCAAATTAATACAAACTTAAATAATAAATTAGTCAATTCTAGAACATGTTGTCACATGCTCCTACATCACCATGAGACACTAACATGACATATTGATACAAAATGAGATAAGAAAACTAAAAATCAATTGAATGTTCATAACCCAAAAAATTAACACTACATACCTAATCACATTTTCTTTATAGTAAAAACAAAATACAAAATGGGAGGTGGTTATCTTGGTAGATTCTGCAAGATACCAGATATATAAAATATGCAAAACAAAAATAAATGCTAGAAATGGCAGAATAACAGTAAAATATCCAACATAATCTTCACAATACATAGAAATGATATAACAATAGCAATAGAAATAACACTTTGATTCAGAAAGAAATGTTCACAGGACTCTTCGAGGGGGCAACCTCCAATCGAGCAGTGCTCTATTAAAATAATCTCCAAGCTAGGGTTTTCATACCCTCTACCCTTATTTATACTAAATATGTCTATTAAGAGAAGCATCTAGAGGAACATCCTTCTAGAAGCGGAAGCTTCTATTAGGTATTCTTACATCCGCCTTATTCTATTTTATTGAAAGGTCTTATTAATATTGACCTTTATTAC
>JZKD02S0359447.1:101264-123367 GCA_000966675.3 Picea glauca | reverse complement strand
GCTGTGGGGTTATACTTTGGTCTGAAGAATGCTGCAGTACTGAAATCCAAAAATTATGAACCAGAGAGAAATGTGTATTTACTTAGCAATCCAAACACAGATGTGCGGCAATAGATCTCGTCGGTTTAATTTGTTTATGTTCCCCAAGGGTTAGGTATTCAAGGGTTCTACAAACAAGGGTTTTCCCTATGCTATAGCTCTTTGATATACGTGCAGGGTCCAACAGCAGTACTCGGACCAATATCTCAGGGCACTAACTAAGGAGGATAGACCATACCCTTAGTCGTACTACCCGACTACCCAGGTACTAGAGAGTATCTTCCCGAGTGTTGTTCTCGGTGACACTATAGCAGTTCGGTGGCCGATAGGTTTATCTAAAGAGGGCTTCAGGAAATCTAGGCCGATCTGTATACAGGTGTTGTCTGATGCACTGCCACTAGAAGGGGTACCAACAAGGGTTACAAGGGTGGAAAACAGATGTGCGCTTAAGAACCACTTGTATTTCCTGCGTGTATGAATCCCTCAACTGCGGGTTTATGCGTGTAACGACAGATCTATGTGGCATAAAGATGCCAAAATACGTCTCTACCCTGGAAAAAAAAATACCCACAATTTCTGCCAAGGAAAGTGCTATGATACCACTTGCAAGATACCTGATATATAAAATATGCAAAACATAAATAAATGCTAGAAATGGTAGAATAACAGTAAAATATCCAGCATAATCTTCATAATACACAGAAATGATATAACAATAGCAATAGAAATAACACTTTGATTCAGAAAGCAATGTTCACAAGCCTCTTCGAGGGGGAAACCTCCAATCGAGCAGTGCTCTGTTACAATAATCTCCAAGCTAGGGTTTTCATACCCTCGACCCTTATTTATAATAAATATGTCTATTAAGAGAAGCATCTAGAGGAAGATCCTTCTAGAAGCGGAAGCTTCTATTAGGTATTCTTACATCCGCCTTATTATATTTTATTGAAAGGTCTTATTAATATTGACCTTTATTACATCTGAATACATTGATCTACCTATGTGCAGGTTAGGAACTTAATAGATTCATCCCTTTATTTTAATAAATTTATAGCTACCTATTAATTATCCATCACTACTCATCATGATTATTCTCTATGTCTTCAATATTATTATTCTCCATGCTATGTATCTCATATTTTGTATCATTCCCTACATATTTCAATGGATAATGTCCCGAGTGTCCTCTTAGTTTAATAAAGGTTTGATACAACTTTCACTTCAACCTAGATGGCATAATGGTCTAGACGCACATAGTTGAGTGGTGCAGCTAAAGGAATTTCCATGGAATTGTTTTAAGACATATAAAATAAAGTTGGGACACAATCACCATCATTGAAGACTATCATTTGATGGGATGTTAATTCTTCATTTGGTGGAGGATTGTAGGTTTGGTAGTCATTGGAAATTATCTCAATGATCTTACCAACATCTATACATTGGAAAATCGTCACAACAATTGGTGGTGCATGGTCTAGGCCCTCCACCACCACCACGTTTCTATTGGTGGTTCATTTTAGTAGCTTTTCCAATAAGAGTAGAAGCATAATGGAATTAAATGAAAATTTTGATTCCTTTGGTATCTCAAGGATAAAATTCTACAATATTATTTGATTTTTCTAGCACATAGATGTTGTTAGAGTTGGAAATATCTCAACATATGTGTGATTCTATGATTCTCCAATTCTCAAGGTAAACAAATATATACCACCACATTAAATAACACCCAAAGTCTATAGTGACCCACAATAAGAAGATAAATAATATGTAAAAGTAGCTTTCATAGTCATACAAAGCTTCAATAAACAAATATTACATATTCTAAAAGCTTTTTGGTTTTCTTATATTTCATCTTCTTACCCCATATTCAAATTGGTTATGTAAATACCTTTAATTGTCCCTTGAAGTAAATAAATTATTGATTTTCAAGATATGTACTGCCAATAACACGTCATCACACACCATCATTATCTTGTACTCCCCCATATATAAGAAAAGGTGAACATTTAACGAAGTTTTGGAGTTTTTTGTAACATCCTACTCTTGCGCGCACCTAATGTGACTTATTCTTTGAGGACACTTGCATGCAAGTGATCCGATTCATTATATGGTTGTCTACTTCGCTTATGGATTCTAATGATGAGATTGTGGATTATGATGTTATGTTATGTGATTATGTATAGGCAGGTTCTATTGACTAGTTTCTCCTGAGTGTGTAGGACTCTTGATAGATTGAGGATGTCGATGGCATCGATGGACCTCCTTGGAATCCGGATCAAGTCAAGAAGTGGACTATATATTGTTTGCGTATTTATGTTATTGTATATGTGACATATGATTGGGGTATATTATGATGTTGTTTATGGATCATTGACATGTTTCATTGATGGATGCAGGATGAAAATTTCTTTCTAATAAGGAACACATTAGGAGTAAAGGGGCTATGCACAACAACCAAAGATATTGAGGGAGAGGTGTGGAAGCATCCCTACCAAAGCCTACTAGCACTTTCACCGTGGCTCGAACTGTAGGCTAACGATTATCTAGTTCGATATATCCATGATGTCGTGAGGGCAGACTGAGACAATCGCTCATGAAGATTCTAAAGGGTGCACAATAAGGTAGGGTCCTTATTCCTTAGAGGCCCTTAGTCTCCCACAAGGTTACCTGATGGAGTATTGACTCCAAGGGTTGGAAAACTACCAAAAGTAGTCAAAAGGTGAGTGGGACGCTTGAATCACGTAGTGTGCCTTGAAGGGAATGTCTCATAAATGAAACATGAATAAAGGCAAGTGGCACCCTTGGATCACGTAGTGTGTCCTGAAGGGAACATTGTGATTTTTAACACTGGTGAGTCAATGAACCTAGGTGCCTAGAAAAAAATATTTTATTTTGACATGGTCAGCCTTAAAATAAAAATGTTGTATGAGTAAAGTATATTAATTATAAAATTTCCCTAAAAATTTGCTAAGCCTAGTTGAAATTAAAGCCTAGGTCTAAATAGGGTATGTGGACTAAAAATTAATTAATCAATTAATAAAAGTGGGATGAAGAAAAATCAAATTAATAATTTAAAGGAAAATAATTTATCTAAGAATTAATTATTGTTTATGTGCAAAGACATGCTAATTTGGAAATTAAATGCAAAAAGAGGAAATTAAATGCAAAAAAATAATGTGGAACATAGGAAGGAATCTAGTCTAGAGAACTTTCCTAAATAAAACTCAACTAATCTTTAATAAAGGTGTCAGTCATTAAACGAAATTGAGGGAATACAGGGACAACAAGGAGCGTTTTTAGGAACTCTTTTAGGTGGGTGAGGGAAATTGGCAAATTAATTTAATTAATTAAATGAATTTCTGGTGCAACTAAGGGATTGGGTGACAAGCGTATGGGGGAGAATATTTCCTAATAAAAATTTAATAAAAAGAATTTAACATGCATTTAACAAGTGTCACTAAGAAGAAATATATAAAAATAATGGCAAAGGAGAGGAAGGGATGAACACTGGTATGTGTAAGGTTATGCTGCCAAATTTTTCTTGACTAATTTTTCTTATGGGAGTCAGGATACCGAGCTCGAATAGAGAGTGATAGCTCGACCTTTCGAGGCGAGCTAGGAGATAGCTTTTCTCTGGTTAGTGTGTGTGGCCCCTTTGTGGCTCAGGAGGCTTGGGGGGGGAGAAGAGTACCCCTATCATTGGATGGGAGGTACCGGTGAGGTCTCAACCATTAGCAAGAGGGAGAAATTAGGATCGCCAGAAGCTGAAGAACATCAAAAACCCATCTGTCGGTTACGATACACATTTTTTTTTTTAAGTTGTAGCTGTAAATTAGTTAGAAATTGTACATAGATTCATGTGTTGATGAAATTGTAATGGATGTATATTATTGTTGGGAAAGTTTGCTTGAGGGGGTTAGCTGGGAATAAAATTTGATGGTTTGGCTCTCTGACTAGTGTATTTTTCAATTCTATGTGCAAAGTTTAAAACTATTTTTCTCTCAGCAAAGTGTAAAAATGATTTGGGGTTTAAAAGTGTTCTCTGTGAAAGTTTGCAACGATTTATTTTCTCTGAGAAAGTGTAAAAAATATTTCGGGTTTAAATTTTCTCTCTGTGCAAAGTTTAAAACGATCTCTCTGAGAAAAGTTGTTTGACCGAATGCTTGAGAGAAAATTATCTTCCACACACGAATTTTGCTGCCCAAGGGCTCTGTGAATGTAAGGTCTCTTCCAATAGAGCCTTATAAAACATAATATAAAAAATTTAATTTAATTAGAGAAGTGTTATCTTGACATCTTTACAATTCCTTATTCAACATATAACCATTCATAACCATTCAACATAATTAAAATTTATGAGCAGATCATAATAAATTACATAACACAGCTAAATAATGAAAATACATACCTATAACTGATGCTACTGCTGCCAACTTTTCCTTGTGCTCTACCCAAAATTGTCTAACCTCCCATCCATCTAGGAATAGAGCCTCTCCGACTCCCTAGCTCCAAGATTCCATAAGGATTCTTGGCCCCCAAGCCCAAAACTCCCAGCAACAGGTGCCCCCTCTGTAACAGTCCTACCACAAGCTTCTCCAGCCAAAAAAAATAGTAATACAGTCTTCCAATCTCAAAATAATTCTCCCTCACAAATAATAATCCCCTTCTCCCGAGTGTTTTTCCCCCTCGTATCCCCCTCTCCCTTCACTACCTTCTCCCTTTCATTAAGACTCACCCATCTTATCCCTCCATTCAATGCCAACCACCTTATCCCCTTTCTCCTAAATGGTTCCCTCATTTGATACGTTAAGTTTTCATTTAGTAAATTAAAATTTATTAAACTCAATTTCATTAACCAAATATTTAATTAGCCAATTAATTAATTAACTAATTATACATTAAACAATTATTAAATCAAGACAATTAGTTAATTAAATAATTAACTAATTATACATTAAACAATTGTTAATTTAGGACAATTAATTAGCTACTCAGGGTTGTTACATACACCCACCCTTCAGGAAACTTCGTCCCAAAGTTTAAAGTATTTTATGATACAAGGGAAACAACACATGGTTCTCACATTCATATCCAATAAACAACATTATCAGTAAGTAAGACAATAAAACTCATACATACTAGTGTACATGTACAATAAATGCATGTGTAGATAGTACATACAAGTCTCATGCATGTACTAATAACAATAACTATCACCCCTATAGTAATTTATGTATGCATCCAATCCAATCAACAAGACTATTCATATTATAAAAGATAATAACCTAATCAAATGTTTGTGAAATCCTTTAATTACAATTATCTAGCTCAACAATGATATTTAGACAATTGTAGTTTAGTTAAGTAATTATGAATATTCATATATACACATTTTCTTTTCAGAAGGGAAAACAATAAATTCCACCATAAGGAAAATCTCCATACACTCTCAACTATTTGTACTCATCCTTCCTCCCTAACTTACTTCCATCTTCCATTCCTATCCTTCCTCTGTTGGACTATCTTGGAGCATCAACTATATTGACCTAACTCCAAATAGAACCTGTAGGCGGAAGTGTCACTATCTTGACCAAGCTTCCCCAACATGCAACTGACAATCATCATCACAATTCTAAGGGAGAGTGAGCTAACACTGTCCTCCCATGACTCTAGGTTTCAGAGGATACACGGTGGGAAATTCCTCCACCCCTCCTAACAGGAATAGGGTCCACACCCGAAAATGGAATATACAATGGCACCGTGTTGCTGGGAGTCTTGTCATCGTTTATTTAGTTTTGGGTAGTTTCACCTCCTGAAATCCTGCACTGGTTCACATATCATAGAGATGTATCTAAACCAATATAATTTCACATACAAAGATTCATACCATATTGTTTCTTGGTCGGTGAGCATGACATTCGCTTTCATCACCATTCTCCCTTGGCTATTTCATATCCCAATAACCTACAAATTAGTTTGTGACACAAACTCGTACATATCTATGCATCATCATCATGTAATTTCATACAACCATAATTTCAATTCGGTATCCACGTACCAACAATTTTAACATCAAATTTTCAATTTAGAAATAGATCTCATAATATCCCCATAATTCAATTAACGTTACCCATTCATAGAATTAGCATTTACATAATAGATTGCATCATATCCAACATCATTCAAATAACATTTAAACCTTCATAGGATTCTCATTCACACAATATATCGCATCATATCCATCATCATCAATAACATTTAAAGATTCATAGAATTTACATTCACATAGTAGATTTCATCATATCCATCATTATCAATAACATTTAAACATTCATAAAATTTACATTCTCACAATATATCGCATCATGCCCATCATTATTCAAACACATTTAAACATTCATAAAGGTTCATACGTCTTAAAAGTTCAAGTGTATCATTTAATAGTTTCACTGTGAATAGAAAATAAAGGTGTTTAGACCTCAGGTTATCCTAGTTGTCTAATTCAAAAGGTGGCGTTACATACTCCCAAACTTCGAGAAACAAATTCTCAAGGTGTTCAAAAAAATGAGGGATAATCTCGTCGTAATGTCTCAACATCCTCCCAAGTAGCAGATCTTGGACTGTACTTGTCCCACTGGACCTTAACTTGGTCTACCAGACGGTTCCTGAGTTGTCAGACTCTATGGTCCAATATGTGTAATGGTACTACCATGAGGGTTCCTGCGTTTGATACCTGCAATTCCTTCCAATTTAGTTTATGTGATTCATCAGCAACATAATGACGTAGAATAGATACATGAAAAACATTATGAGTTTTATGCAAGTGGGGTGGCAGTACGAGACGATAGGCAATGGGTCCAATTTTCTCTTGGATTTTGAATGGTCCTACAAATCGAGGTGACAACTTTGTCCACTTATTGAACTGAATGGTACTCTTATTAGGCCTGATACGAATGAAAACCTGATCTCCCACTTTATAACTTCGATCAGTCTTGTGTGCATCCACATAAATTTTCTGTCTATCCTACGCTTTCTTTAGTCTTTGCCTAATCTGAATCAGTTGTTCCTCCATATCTTGAATCAATTCTAGCCCAACTGTTACTCATTCTTCTAACCTCTCCTGACTCAATGGCATTCTACATGGCCTTCCATACAGATCTTCGTAGGGTGGAATTCCAATGGAGCTATGAAAACTGTTATTGTAGGCGAACTATGCCAAAGGTAGCTACTTCTCCCAATGGGTTTGATTATCCATGACATACATTCTAAGAAAGTATTTCATGACTTGATTTACTCTCTCAGTTTGGCCATCTATTTCAATATGATAAGTTGTGCTCAAGTTCAACTGAGTCCCCAACGCTGACTGCAAACTTGTCCAAAACCTAGAAGTGAATCTGGAGTCCCTATCTGAAATGATCTTCTTAGATATCCCTTGAAAACGGATGACCTCGCTTACAAACACGCGTGCCACATTAGTAACATCGTAAGTGTCTCTAACCAGAATAAAATGAGAACTCTTGGTTAAATTATCAACTATTACAAGAATGGCATTGTGTCGATGAGATGTGAGTGACAACCCCACAACAAAATCCATGGAAATGAATTCCCACTTGGACATAGGAACATCATGTGGTTGGAGGAGACCTGCTGGGTGATTATGGTCATCTTTCACTTGTTGACACTCTGGGAACTTGGTGACGAAATGGACTACATTGCACTTCATGCCTACCCAGAAGAAGAGCTTACTCATGTCTGCGTATTTCTTCTTTACACCCGGATGTGCACAATAAAGTGCTCTATGGGATTCCTTTAGTATGATGCTTCAAATATCCCCACTTTTGGGGATGTACATCCTTCCTCGATATCTTAATAGTCTGTCATCTTCCAGACTATATGCTTCATACTTTGGATCTAATTTCCTCCCACTCAAGATTTTTGAGGTAACCTTTAAATATCAACTATCCCCAAGGAGTTGTGTCAACACATGTTCCTTCAGATTGACTTTTAAGGGTACCAAGGAGAAGACACGTCACCTCCTAATCAAGGAATCCACAACCACATTCTCTTTTCCCTTGATATATGAAATACCAAAATCGTACTCACTCATGAACTCACTCCATCGCCTTTGCATGGCATTCAGATCCCTTTGAGTGAAGAGATGTTTTAAATTTTGATGGTCCATTTTGAGCTCAAAGTTTCTCCCTACTAGATAGTGCCTCCAAAGTTTCAGAGCTAGCATTACAACTACCAACTCTAAATCATGAGTAGCATAAATCTCCTCATGTTTCTTCAACTTCCTTGATGTATAAGATATCACTCCTCCATCCTGCATTAGCACGGCCCCCAACCCTTGCTTCGAGGTATCCGTGTAGATTGTGAAGTCCTTTTTCATATCCGGCACTCGTAGAATTGGCGCACTATTTAGTAACCTTTTAAGCTCGATGAATTAACTATCACAGTCATATGTCCATTCATACCTGACCCCCTTGCACTGCAAAGTGGTGATGAGTTTCACTATTTTAGAAAACCCTTCCACAAATCTCCAATAATAACCTGCTATCCCCATGAATCTTCTTACCTCATGAGCATTTTTCGACAATGGCCACTCCATAATGGCCTTTACCTTTTCTAGGTCCGCAAATATTCCTTCACCATAAATTATATGACCTAAATAGTGGATTTCTTTCTGGAAGAAGGAACACTTCGACAAATTCCCATACAATTTGTTTTCTCTAAGGCAGGACAACACCAATCACAAGTGTTCCTCATGTTCTCTTTCATTCTTGGAATAGATGAGGATATCATCTAAAAAGACTGGTACAAAGCGGTCTAAGTACTTCTAGAATACGCTATTCATGAGGATCATGAATACTGTTGGTGCATTGGTTAATCCAAAAGGTACTACATTGAACTCGTAATGCCCAAACTGAGTTTGAAAGGAAGTTTTATGAATATTGCCTTCCTTAATCCTTAACTAGTGATACCTTGATCGCAAATCAATCTTTGAGAATACCACTGCTCCTTTCATCTGATCGAAGAGATCAACTATTCGTGGCATTGGGTACCTATTTTTCACTGTAGCATGGTTCAAGTCCCTGTAATCTATGCACATTCATAAGGAACCATCCTTCTTCTTCACAAATATTACTAGTGCACCCTAAGGTGAGACATTGGGCCTTATTGGTCCTAAGTCGAGTAGCTCTTTCAACTACATATTCAACTCACAAAGTTCTCACACTATCATCCTATACAGAGTCTTGGAAATTGGTTATGAACCAGGTTTTAGCTCAATATTAAAATCAAGCTCCCTCTCAGGAGATAACCCTCGTAACTCATTCGAAAAAACATCTTTAAACTCTGACAATACTGGGTACTGATCCAAGGAGGGTCCTTTTCTTTCACTCACTGCTTCCACTACATAAAGTCGACACCCTTGCCTCATGCACTGTTTAACCTTCATAGTTGAGATAAAGTGTAGAGACACCTTTCTTCGTACACCATGGATCTCTACTGGCCTTCCTTCATCGTCAACACAAAACACCCTTTTTGTGAAACAGTCTACCATAGCTCATTGAGCTTCTAACTAGTCCATTCCAATGATTAGGTCATACGTCCCAAGAGTAGTGATGTATACATTCAACCTGTTAGTACACACTCCCATGTCTACTAGACAATTATTAATGATAGGTCCTACCGCTTGTTTTCCCCCCAAATCCATATCGACTTGTTTAAATTCATCATGCTCATAAGCTACCAACCCACTCTTTTCTAATGAAGATGGTGAAATGAAACTATCTGTAGCACCAGAATCAAATAAAATTTTAACATTGATATAATTTAGCATGCCTGACGACTCCACCACCGTGGATTGATGTTATTCCTGGCGATTATTAACTGCTGCATAAATATGGTGGCTGCCACTTGCTCTTCCCAGTGGGGCCTTTCCTTCTCTATGCACAAACCCCACTTGCAACTCTGGGCAGTCACGCTAGTAATGGGGTCCTACACACCCCCAACATGTAACACGATATGGAACCTGTGCACTTCTCTCTGATGGTCTCTGAAATGAGTTCCTTCCCCCAGAACCCCTGCCCCTACTAGCTACTCCCTGAGATGGTCATGGACCTGCCTACGTCGTTGGTGATGAACGGGATGTTGCACTCGCTACCATTGAAATACCTGTGGTGACTCTCCTTGGTGCGACTCTATTACCATATGGAGCTGGCCTGGATCTCCCTGCCCCGGAGAAGGTCCTAGGGGCCTTCCTCACGAATCCAGGATGATGCAAAAAGGTCGACCTCATGCCTCCATTTAAGTTCATGTGTTCCTCAGCATAACGCGCATTTTCTACTGCTTCCGCTACCAAAGACGGTTTCCACATACGCACCATGACCCTTATCTTAGGGTTTAACACATAGAAAAAGCCTTCTACCTATCGTTGATCATTATCCATGTATGAAACATATTTGACCAACTCCATAAAACTGATCTCGTATTCTTCTACGGTCTTGTTTCCCTGTACTAGAGTATGAAATGCTCCCACTTGTTGTTCCTCATAGTAAGATGGTAGATATTTCCTTCAGAACCTCTCCTCAAAAAGTTCCCAAGAGACGGTGTCCAGGGTAAGGTGCAGTTGCCTCTCCAGGTTGCCCCACCAGTTCAGGGCATTGTCTCTCAACTGAAAAATCGCTATCTTCGCCTTTGATGTGGATGCATAGTCTCTTAAGGTGAAACACCTTGTCATGCCTTCCAACCATGCTTCTGCATGTTCACTGGCACGACCCCTGGAAAACTATGGAAGTTTGATCTTCTGCAGTTCTCTAGTGATGTCTTTAGGTGGAGGCCCTCCCCCTGAATCCCTCGATGCTTCAGGATTACCCACTCCAGATGGTGGGGGTTCCACTTCGATCCCTATTGGTTGATGCCCCTTTAAAGTCTCATTTATGGCCTCCAAAGAGCGTAGTATGAGAGATAATTTAGGCGATGGTGGTGGTGGCGTTGGCAGTCCATGCGACAATGCTCCTCTGCCTTGATTTCCTCTAGTCCTAACCATCCTGTATGATTGAATCTATATCCACCAAAAGTTTGTCAGGGAGCGTCTAGTTCAATTCACATTTGTGCAACTTAAACTTGAAAACAGGGGTTAGGTGTAAGTTTTGTTTTTACTTGTCTATAAACAGACGTTACACTCTTTAGGGGAAGTGGCTAGGTCAGGGTCGAAAGCCTCTAAGCTTAACGTATTCGCCAAAGAAAACTATTGACTCCCACGCCTGGTAGCTATGCTAGCATTGCACCATACTCGCCAATTTCTCTAACTTACCTTCATAGTGCGCATGAAGCCCCCCTCCCACTTATCTTGGTCTAAGTCTTTAAAATTTTCGCTTAAAACACGTTAATTAGTCGCTTTAACTAGTTTTAAATTTAAACATGAATCATAAACTTAAATATAATTAAACATAATTTTAATTATGAATAAATTCTGAAACATTATTAATTAACTAATGTTTTTAAAACATGATTAACATTATTAACATTTAACTAATAATACATTATTATTATTATTATGTTTTAAAACATAATAATTTAAATATAATTTAAGCGCAAAAATAAATTTTAAATTATAAATTTAATTCAAACTATTATTTAAATTATTAAATTTAATTCAAACTATTATTTAAAACATAAAACATTAAAATTTAACCCTAAAAAAAAATAAAAATAATAATAAATCATAATAACAAAATATATATATAAAAAAAATAATAAAAAAAAAATAAAGAAAAAAAAATACAAAGAATTTTAACGTGGGCAGTGCATCCTCCCATGAGGCCCACATGCCCTTCCCTCACCATTCTCATTCCAAAAGACTCCCAAACCCACATGCCTCTCTATCCCAACCCTAAACTATCCTCAAACCCTAAACGCTCCATTATTTGCCGCCTTTCTCACTATGCAAGTTCGGCCTGGGCTTCTCCCACTCTGTAACTGTGGAGGGGTTATGGTAATGGCCGGAGGCTCCTCCCTTGATGGATTTGGCCCTGGAATCTTGGTCTTGGCTTAACTAACATGCTAAGTTTGGTGCAAGTGCACTTGGATCTGGTGGTTTATCGGTTGCTTTCTTGCGAGCTCCTCCCTTGTGGCTTGGCAAAGGCCTGTGGGCTGTAACTATGCCCTCATGGGCTCCTTCTTTGGTCCTCGGTTTCAGGTGGCGACTCATGGTTCCTTCCTTCAATGGCTATTTGTGTTTTCGTCGGTGGAAACAGCCTCGTGGGCTCCTCCTTTGATTTACTGAAAGCTTGTCGGCCTCTAAACCCTACTTTGTCAGCCTCCTCTACATATTTTGCTTCATTTCCTTTTCCACAAGGCTTCACGGAAGGATATTATGGTCTGCCTCGATGAGAATTGCATAGTATTCCTTGTAATTTACATGGTGGATTTGTTGTTTCATCATTCCAAGAATGGGATGAAGGAGTTGGGGTTCCGCCTCATCCTTTTCAGTTTCGTCAAGAAAAACATGAAAATGGAAAAAGTTGGTCTCGGTTGGCATGTCTTTTTGTTAAGAAGGAGATTGCAGGTTCAATCCCA
Source organism: Picea glauca (assembly GCA_000966675.3). Taxonomy (NCBI): domain Eukaryota; kingdom Viridiplantae; phylum Streptophyta; class Pinopsida; order Pinales; family Pinaceae; genus Picea; species Picea glauca. The sequence goes on along the minus strand of JZKD02S0359447.1, from coordinate 110,743 downwards.
ATCGTCACGTTCTGATGCTACGAATAGAAAATGAACCAATTTCTAATCGAAGCCTTTTATAATTTGGAACACATAATGGCAGAATAACGAGATCTCTGGAAGGAAATACCCTTTTTTTTTCAGAATGAAGGCTCCTCGTGGCTCCCTACCCCGTCTTGTGCTCACGGTCACACTCTATTGTTCTTCCCCACTCATCCTCTCTTCCTCTGCAACAATGGTCTGAGTTTCCTTTTTTTTATCAAGTCCATGGGCACGACCTTGGATCCATGGAAAACTTCCTATAAGGCACAACCATGCCGGTCAGGCCGACCTGCCCTTTGGAATTGCTACTATGGTGGGTTGGTTTGGTCACATTGTCTAAAAGAAAAACTCGTTTCTCCCCTTTTTTTTTCCTTACTTCCTTCTCTCCATGTCTTGGCTCGTGTGTGTGTGGAGGTAGATCAACTCAGCATAGGGTGAGGTTTTGAAGGTGGCTGAGGGTTTCTTGGGTTGGAGGCTCAGGTATTGCTCCACCTCATATGTGAGGCCCCTGCTTCTATCCCTCGCCATTTTTTCTTAAAGATAGACTGAAAAACACATTCAGTCATGACTGGTCTCTCCCGTTGTGCGTGACGCTAGTTGACCCATGCTGCTAATTCCATGGCTGCCAACCCCTGACCACAAGATATATGTTTTTATTTTATTTCTTTATTTATTATTATTACTTTTTGGTTTTAAAGGTTTCAGTACATGATTCAATTTGTGCATTTCGTGAGTTTTCAATAGATATAGAGGGTTTGGTCTCTTGGACACCCTCCTCTGAGAATGCACCATGGCCATGGCGGAAAGAGCAGTGGAACCAAGTTCCACAACCCTCCATAATTCAAAACACAAATTATATATTTCTTTTATAAAAAATTATCTCATGGGCTTGGGTAAGTTAAGAGTACTATACGATTTGGAAATTGGTGATTTCCTTGATCAAATAAAAGGTTTAGTATAGTAGGCCCTTTGTTTATTGTATAAGGAAAGAAAAAAAAACAATGTAACATTTCAAGAAGGTTAGCATGTAAAATAATTTATTTATTTTATTATATATATACAAGTTATTTTTATATACAATATGATTGATTTATATATATCTTAAATTATATCTATAATGTAGCAAAACATATTTCTTCTATATATATAATCAGATTATTTTTCTTGTCTTTGTCATTTGCAGGTTAGGTAGAAGATGACTAGAACAAGGGATGTGTATGGTCTTGTTTCCCTACTACACTCATTCTTTTCTTTAGGGTTTCTAGGTAGTTCTCTTCGTGGGGTGTCTGTGTCATTTCTAGGCTATATTTGGTTGTTGAAGGGTTGTAAATATAGGGTTTTAGTGGTCATTTTTGGTCAATTTTGGGTTAAGTCAAGGTGATTTATGGTTTGATGTAAAGGGTTTTTAATAATCTCTATAGGTTAAGAGTTGTTTTAGGGATCAATATACATAAGTTCCAATCATGTGGGTGGTTAAACCCCAGGCTTCAGTTTTGAAACTGGGCTCTGATACCATGTGTAAGGTCTCTTCCAACAGAGCCTTATAAAACATAATATAAAACATTAAATTTAATTAGAGAAGTGTTATCTTGACATCTTTACAATTCCTTATTTAGCATATAACCATTCATAACCATTCAACATAATTAAAATTTATGAGCATATCATAATAAATTACATAACACAACATAATAATGAAAATACATACCTCTAACTAATGCTACTGCTACCAACTCTTCCTTATGCTCTGCCCAAAACCGCCTAACCTCCCATCCAGCTAGAAACAGAGCCTCTCCAACTCCCTAGCTCCAGGATTCCGTAAGGATTCCTAGCCCCCGAGCCCAAAACTCCCAGCAACAGGTGCCCCCTCTGTACTCTATAACAGTCCTACCATAAGCTTCTCCAACCAAAAAAAAAAATAGTAATACAGTCTTCCAATCTCAAAATAATGCTCCCTCCAAAATAATAATTCCCTTCTCCCGAGTGTTTTTCCCCCTCATATCCCCCTCTCCTTTCACCACCTTCTCCCTTTCATTAAGACTCACCCACCTTATACCTCCATTCAATGCCAACCACCTTATTCCATTTGTCTTAAATGGTTCCCTCATTTGATATGTTAAGTTTTCATTTAGTAAATTAAAATTTATTAAACTCAAATTCAGTAACCAAATATTTCATCAATTAATTAATTAATTAACTAACTAATTATACATTAAACAATTATTAAATCGGGACAATTAATTAATTTATTAACTAACTAATTATACATTAAACAATTGTTAGTTTAGGACAATTAATTAGTTACTCGGGGTTGTTACAGTGAATTACTGCACACATCGATTCTTTGTTATGAACATAAATATATCTCAACAGTGGAACAAAGATGGACGCCCCATCTTGCATGTTGAAACTTATAATGTTGTCCACGATGTCTGACTCCATTAAACAATAGAAGAAGCTGAGTCCGGAAAAAACTATTCCCTCGCCCTTATTCACATGTGGGTATAAATTCAAATCCTTGTCCAAGACTTTGGAAATCCTCCACGACTTGTGAGTGGAATCGAAAATTTCCACTGTTTTTCATCCAAGGATCCTGGAGAGGTGCAAAAATGCTACATTGTATCCATCTTCCCCTTCCCGCACGATGCCTATCTCCCCAGTCGAATAATATTCATCGAGCGTCATGGGTGGAAGTGTAAAGAACTTTCCTGTGAGAGGATTTCCGAAATAGATGGACTAGGTGGAATTTCCTCCAATGAAGAAGAGGCCTTCTCTCGACCCTAGGTAACAAAACAGAATAGAAACCCTAGGCAAACCTTCTTTTTCCTCTATAAAGGGAAGGGATAAACGAAAGGTCCTCCAACTCCGTGTGAAGGAGGACTATGCGAAACAATTTTGATTGTACTCCACAACACCTACCAACAACATTTGTTTTTTGTTAGGAGGTGCCTCAGCCCATTGTGCAGTAATAAATTTGGTTGATGAAAACAGTGCGTTCCATTCTTTACAAACAGTGTCGAATTTACAAAGATATTCCTCCGACAACCATGGAAATATTTATTCAATCAAATCATCTAGAAATTCACACAAATGTGAGTACTCCTCCTCTGAAATCAACATTTTAAAAATGTGACAGAGTTATCTCAGTGTACCCATGCCCAAAGAATAGCATTCCGCTTTTCTGCGATGGCCTGTCTCGCTCTGAAATTGCGGCACTAAATCCCAACATTTTTCCCTCCTTAAATTAATGATTTTCGATTTTAGTTTACTATTTTTTAAATGTAGGATTGGATTAATGATTTTTGTTTCCATCATGTAACTGAAATTCACCCCCCATCAATGTATTATTTTATTGTAAAAATTTGATGACGACAAGTATTTATTAATGTGTTGATTCAATAGTACTATAATGGTCTATTATTAAATATGTTGTTTTATTGAATGATAATGCGATGTAATTTTTAATGATGGTAAGTTTTATTAATGATTGGCGATTCAATAGTATTACAATGGTATATTAATGAATCTGATTGTCTATTGAATAATAATGCTAGGTAATTATTCCATGACAGTATGTTTTATTAATGATTGTTGATTTAATAATATTACAATGGTGTATTATTGATTATGATTGTTTTTTAATAATGATGATATGGTGATAATTATTGAATATGTTTATTATCCAAAGTATTTATATTAATAATGAGAAATTTATTTAATTATAAATACACTTTTAGGGGTAACATCATACTAGCACTAGTGATGAATGCAGGCGTTAGACTTTAGACCTTGTGCAATAAATGATAATCAAATGAATGAGTGAACTAGGTAATAAGTCCTCTTGCGCACAAAAAAATCAAAGGAAGGATGGTTGTAGACATTAAACATCTTGTGTGAAATAAATCATCCTATAATGTATGTTGATTTAACTATTTCTACTTACGCCATTAAAATTTGTTAAGTCATGATGGATTAATTATAGTTTTCTATTGCGCCTTCAATATTGATGTTGCTGGATTGAATTAAAATTGTGGATTACTTGCTCCACATAGTTGGAATTGATGTTACCTTGCTCCTTTCATTAAAGTAGATGTTGATCTTGTGCCCTGAATTTAAATTAAAGTTGATTAAATTGCGCACGAATAATGCAATATATGGATCGTTATGTAATTATTTAACCTTGCACAAGGATTGAATATTGATTGATGAATGATAAAGTGGTTTATACTTGCGACATTAGAATGATGTGCTACTTATTGGTCAAGTACTTATACTTCTTGCGCAATGGATTTATGTACTAAATGATGGTATCAGAAATTACTCTTTTAGCGCGTAATCAAATTGTATTTTGATAAATGGCGACGTTTGTCACTGGGCCTTGCACCCGGAAATTAATTGTTAGATACTTTGTGCGTTGGAATTAATATGGTCTATTATGTGTTATGGGAATGATTCACATGTGCCTTGATTAATTGATGTTTAGGATTGATGGATTTAGTTGATCGATAATCGTAGACTCTGTGTTTAGCTAGTTTCTTGGATTGATTGTGTTAGTGGGATGTAGAGAGCTCATTGTTCCTCGAAACAGTTTCCAACCTTGAGATCTTAAATGGTTAAAATAAATTGGAACCTGAGCTTGAGCGTTTCTTATGTGTCTTGGAGGTTCTAACCTTGCAAGGTAGGATGGATGGGTAGACACTTATATCAATTGTCTGGTTGAATGTTGTTGTAATTTACATCCAACTTTCAATTTGTGCTAATCTTCTAATCTATTTATGTTATGAGTTGCTACCCTTCATTGACACATTGATTTCATTGTTATCTATTTCAATGATGAGTAGCGGATGATGTTGTTACTTTTGTTGTCATTTCATTATGATGATGGTTGATTATATGTCAATACTAAATTGATGATTTGTCGTCTTGAGCCATGAATTATTGTGAATGCATTAATGTTGTTCGTTAATTTATGTGATTGATGTGTGAATGATATTGCTAATTATAGTGACGTTTTAATTTCCTAACGCAACAATAAAAGAAAAAAAAAACTACATGTTGTATGTCGCTTAGCTATCGTAACAGTGGAGCTGTTACATATGGTATTAGAGTGGGTTCAACCCTATGACTTGGGATCATTACGCCTTCCACTGTATGAACCCTTGATTATAAGTTGTCATTAATTAATTTGAATTGTATTCGTGTAGGTAATCATGTTTAGAGGACACAGTGGAGACATACTCCATTGTGATATTGGAGGAGGCACGATGCCTCTTGTAGCATCCATGCCATAGGGTTTTAACCCCTAAGGAGAAGAACAAGTCTTCGAACAGGAACAAATAATTGTGGGGGATGTGGTTGGGTTGATGAGGTCATTTCAGAGGATGTTAGAGGCCCTAATTATATGTTTCTATAGAGATGAGGCCACGACATTGGTACCCCCTAAGGGTCCACCGCGTGCCCCAGCAGGTACTGGTAGTGTTCACCGAGAACTCTATAAGGTCAAGCTTCCCAAGTTCTTTTGTACCACAGACGACGCAACTGTCGAGGCATGGTTGGAGAATATGGCAATGTGCTTTTCACTTTGCGGATATATCTCCAACATGAAGGTCCGTATGGAATTCTTTTAAATGAAGGGGAGCACTCTGCTATGGTGGAAAACGCTCCTTCTACAACTGAACATGGTAGTCGAAGACGTGTCATGGGAACTGTTCAAGGAGCGGTTCCAGGAGAGGTATTTGTCGGAGGAATTCATTGGGCATCATCTCAATGAGTTCAACTTCTTACGAAAGGGAGGTCATATCGTGCCAGAGTACGAGGCTCATTGCATGGAGTTTCTTATGTATTTTCCACATCTGAACACCAAGAAGCTTAAGGTCAACAAGTTTGTGTTTGGACTTAACGTCAACATTCATGTGAAAGTGAGGATATTCATGCCACATACATTGCACAATGTTGTTCGAAAGGCCCTCATAGCTGAGGAAGAGCTCATCAGCGGGGGTCAGAGAAGGACTCCTGTGAGACTGACGGGACACGCGACATTTGGTGCGCAATAGCATCGAACCTCACCGAGAGGATCCACATTCATAGCACCATGAAAACCAATGCCTCAATAGAAGACTCCCTATAGAGGACCACAACACCAACAACAACTTCGACCACACCAGCAACATTTCAGGCCTGTTCAACAGAACAGACCAGAGTTTCAGGCGGGTGGGCCATCAAATTCTACTTTGGGGACAAGAAGTATTGGACCGAATACCGGATTCTCGACATGTGGAGAGCCACATTACCAACGTGATTTTCTAGTTGAGAGGGCCAGAGCTGTCGGGACAAACAACCCCCTATAGTAGTATATTTGGGCAAGGCCCACTGGATTCATGCAACGATGAATAACCGTCAGGCTGAGCACCATTCTACCGTGCTCGAGATGTCATGTACCATCGTTGACCATACCTTTAGTATTTTTATAGATCCAGGTGTTGCAGAGAGTGTTATTTATGGGGCAACGCTAAAAATAATTAAGGTAAAGGCAGTCAAACAGGATGAGTTTAGCTACGTAGAAATGGCTTCAGGAGCTAGGCAAAAGGTTGGAGGAAAGGTTACGAGTTGTATCCTTAAGCTGGTATATTTTTTCACGAAGGCCAACCTATATGTCATGATCTTAGGATCTTATGATGTCGTGATCGATATGGGCTGGTTAGAATTACATGAGGAGACACTCAACTATAAGAAAAAATGGTTGATTTTGGTCGATGATGAGGGACAAAGTTGTGTGATTGTAGGAAGGAACCAAGGATTTTCCCTAAGGTTCATATCTTCCCTACATATTTTAAAGAGCATGCGCAAGGGATGCAAGCTATATGTGATCCTTGCGTTGAATGAAAAGGGTGTGGCAGAAGGACTAGAAAACCTTCTGGTAGTACGAGAGTTTGCAGACGTATTCCCATAGGAGTTACTAGGATTTCCACCTCAAAGGGAATTGAAATTATCATCGACCTAAAATTGAGAACTGAACCGATAGCAAGAACGCCTTATCAGATGTCGACCCCTGAGTTACAGGAGTTGAAAATTCAACTGAAGGAGTTTTTGGACCTAGGAATTATACATTCAAGTGTGTCACCTTGGGGTGCACCTGTTATTTTCATACGAAAGAAGGATGTTTCATGGAGACTCTGCATTGACTATCGTCAATTGAACAAGGAAATGATCAAGAAACAGTTTCTGTTGCTAAGAATAGATGATCTGTTTGATCAGATGAAAGGCGCGATGAAATTTTTGAAGATCAATTTAAGATCAGGGTATCACCAGTTACGGATCAAGGAGGAATACATTCTTAAGACTGCATTTAAGATGAGGTTTGGACATTATGAGTTTATTGTTTTACCGTTTAGACTGACAAACACCCTAGGCATATTCATGAGATTGATGAATGGGGTGTTTCATGAATACTTGGACAAGTTTGTTCAAGTATTCATTGAAGATATTTTGATATATTCTCGGATGATGAAAGAACGTGAAGAACATTTGCGCTTGGTACTACAGTGTCTATGAGAGAACAATTTTTTTGGGAAACTGTCGAAATGCTTGTTTTATCGATCAAATATTCATTACTTGGGGCATGTTATCTCTGAAAAAGTTATCACTGTGGATCTAGCGAAGGTTGAGGATATTATGGAATAGCCCATGTCGAAGAATTTCCTAGAGGTATGTAGCTTCATGGTTTTAGAGAGATATTATTGATGGTTCGTCGAGGGTTTTTCAAAGATAGCAAATCTGATTACAGAATTACAGAAGAAGAAAAATAAGTTTGTATGGAATGAGAAATGCGTTGAAGCATTTCAAAGGCTCAAGGAGTTTTTGATGACAGTGTCGATACTAAAAGTCCCTGACCTAGATGAAAACTTCTTGGTATGCATTGATGCATCTAAGGAAGGCTCAGGGAGAGTCTTGATGCAAGATGGTCGAGTGATCGCTTACATCTCGAGAAAGTTAAGAAATCATGAGGATAACTATGCGACACACAACTTTGATTTATTATCCATTTTGTATGCCCTGAGAGTGTGGAGACACTACCTGATTGGACAAAAATTCAAACTAAAAATGGACCACTGTCGTTTACAACACATTTTTACACAACGCGACTTAAACGCGTGACAAAGGTGTTGGTAGGAACTTCTTAGTGAGTATGATTTCAAGATTACCTACATAAAAGGAACAGTGAACACAGTGGTTGATGCATTGAATCAGAGACCACACATATTTTTGGTCATACCTCTTCAGACAAATCTATGTGAACAGATTCTAAATATACAACGTTACAATGACTGTTATCAAGAGGTTAAGGAATTTATCAGACAAAACACCATGTTGGTACCAAAATTTGAGGGATTTACTATGGAAAACGACGGATTAATGAGATTTAATAACCAGATTTACGTACCTCCCAATGACGAATTGAGAAGTTTGATATTAAATGAAGATCATGGATTTGTTTACATGGATCATCCAGGATTACAAAGATGAGGGAAAACCTTAAACCTTTATTCTTCTAGAAAGGAATGAAGGCAAACATAGTCAACTACGTGTCGAGATGTCTTGAATGTCAGCAAGTGAAGGCTTAACATATACATCCGACAGACTTACTATAGCCACATGCTATTTCATAATCAAAATGGGAGGTCATTTTGATGGACTTCATTGTTGGATTGTCATTGATGGCAAGGAGGCACAAATCGATTTTTGTGGTAGTTGACACTCTGACGAAGAGTGCACATTTTCTCCCTGTGCGTATGATGTATCAGGCGCTAGACATAGCTAGAATGTTTATCAACAATATAGTGAGGCCGCATGGTGTTCCTAAGAGGATCATATCTGATCGAGGATCGGTGTTTACATGACAATTTTGGACTAGTTTCTAAGAGGCGTTGGGAACCCAACTTAACTTTAGTACCGCGTATCACCTTAATACAGAGGGGAAGACAGAAAGAATGAACCAAATCTTGGAATATATGTTGTGTATGTATGTGATGGACCAATAAAAGTGTTGGGAAGATTTATTTCCATTGGTAGAGTTTGCATACAACAACACCTATCAAAGCACCATTAAGATGGTGCCTTTGATATGCGTCAAAAATTTCCATTTTTCTTTGATAGCTAGACATTTAGATATTGTCAGATACTTTATTTTTTCACTTTCATACTGTGAAACTTTGGGAGGAAGTTTAAAACAAAAGGGGGTGTATGTAACATCTTGTTCTTGTGCACACCTGATGTGACTTATTCTTTGAGGACACTTGCATGCAAGTGATCCGATTCATTATATGATTGTTTGCTTCGATTATGGATTATGTGTTAAGAACCAAATATCAATATAGCATAGAAAAACCTCAGAAAAAGTACTCAATGCCTTGAAAAAGAGATAATTTCAGATAATAAGCCTCTTCGAGGGGGAAACCTCC
>JZKD02S0359447.1:85076-96195 GCA_000966675.3 Picea glauca | reverse complement strand
TTGGTATATATAGGAGACTAGGAGGTATAATTACAACTAATGGCCTAAAGGCGACATAAATAAAATAGCATTACTAATATAATATGCCCCAATTAAGGGGTAATGAGCCAATATTGGGGATTAACATTCTGATGATGAGATTGTGGATTATGATGTTATATTATGTTATTATGTATAGACAGGTTCTATTGACTGGTTTCTTCTTAGTGTGCAGGAATATTGACAAATTGAGGATGTCGATGGAATCAATGGACCTCCTTGAACTCTGGATCGATTTAGAGAGTGGACTGTATATGGTTTGAGTATATTTGTTATTACATATGTGACATAAGATTGGGTATATTATGATGTTTTTTTATGGATCATTGAAATGTTTTGTTGATGGATGCATGCTGACGATTGCTTGCTAATTAGACTCACATTATGAGTAAAGGGGCCACGCACATCAACCATAGATATTGAGTGAGATGTGTGGTAGGAGCCCTGCCACAACCTACTAGCACTCTTGTCATGGCTCAAACTATAGGTTAAATATTACCTAATTCGAGAGATCCACGATGTCGTGAGGGAAAAATGAGACAGTCTCTCACGAAGATTCTAAGGGGTGCGCAATAAGGCAGGGTCCTTATTCCTTAGAGGCCCTTAGTCTCGCACAAGTTAGCCTGATGGAGAATTAACTCTGAGGGTTGGATAACTACCAAAATCAGTCAAAAGGCGAGTGGCACCCTTAGACCACATAGTGCGTCTTGAAGGGCACATCACATAAATGAAACATGAGTAAAGGCAAGTGGCACCCTTGGAGCACGTAGTGCGTCCCGAAGGGTACGTCACGATTTTTAACACTAGTGAGTCAATGAACCTAGGTTCCTAGAAAACATATTTTATTTTGACATGGTCAACCTTAAAAAAAAAATGTTGTATGAGTAAAGTATATTAATTATAAAATTCCCCTAAAAATTTGCTAAGCATAGTTGAAATTAAAGCCTAGGTCTAAATAGGGTATGAGGACTAAAAAATAATTAATCAATTAATGAAGGGGGGATGAAGAAAAATCGAATTAAGAATTTAAAGGGAAATAATTTATCTAAGAATTAATTATTCTTTATGTGCAAAGACATGCTAATTTGGAACTTAGACAAAAAGGAGAAATTAAATGCAAAAAGGAATGTGGAACATAGGAAGGAATCTAGTCTATAGAGGTTTCCTAAATAAAACTCAACTAAGATTTAAGAAAGGCGTCGGTCATTAAAGGAAATTGAGGGAATAAAGGGACAACAGGAAGCATTTTTAGGAACGCTTTAAGGTAAGTGACTGAAATTGACAAATTAATTTAATTAATTAAATGAATTTTTGGTATAAATAAGGGATCAGGAGAGAATATTTCCCAATAAAAATTTAATAAAAATAATTTAACATGCATTTAGCAAGTGTCACTAAGAAGAAATATATAAAAGTAATGGAAAATGAGAGGAAGGGATGACAACTGGTATGCGTAAGGTTATGCTGTCGGGTTTTTCTTGACTGATTTTTCTTATGGGAGTTGGGATACCCAGCTCGAATAGAGAGTGGTAGCTCGACCTTGCGAGGCGATATGGGAGCTAGATTTTCTCTGGTTTCTGTGCATGTCCCCTTTGTGGCTCGGGGGGCTTAGGGGGAAGAACAGTGCCCCTAGCATTTGCTGGGAGGTACCGGTGAGGTCTCAACAATTAACAACAAGGAACAAGGAGGATCTCCAGCAACCGAAGAACATCCACAAGCCATCTATTCGTTACGGTACACATTTTTTTTAAAAGTTTTAACTGTAAATTAGTTATAAATTGTACATAGATTCATGTGTTGATGAAACTTTAATGGATGTCTATTATTGTTGGGAATGTTTGTTTGAAGGGGTTAGCTAGGAATAAAATTTGATGGTTGGGTTCTCTGACTCATGTATTTTCCAATTCTCTATGCAAAGTTTAAAATGATTTTTCTCTTAGCAAAGTCTAAAAACGATTTGGGGTTTAAACATTTTCTTTGTGCAAGTTTGCAACGATTTTCTTGCTTTGAGAAAGTGTAAAAATGATTTGGGGTTTAAAATTTTTATGTGTGCAAAGTTTAAAACGATTTCTCTGAGAAAATTTGTTTGACCGAATGCTTCAGACAAAAATATCTTCCACATAGAAATTTACTCTGTGAATTACTCCTTCACGCATTGATTCTCTGTTATGAACATAAATATACCTCGGCAGTGGAACAAAGATGGACGTCCCATCTCACATGTTGAAACTTATAATGTCGTCCACAGTATCTAACTCCATTAAACAATAGAATAATCTGAGTCCATAAAAAACTATTGCCTCGCCCTTATTCACACGTGGGTATATATCAAATTTAGGTCCAAGACTCTGGAAATCCTCCACGCCTCATGAGTGGAATCGAAAATTTCCACTGTGCTTCATCCAAGGACCCTAGAGAGGTAAATAACTGCTATATTTTATCCATCTTCCCCTTCCCGCACGATACCTATCTCCCTAGTCAAATAATGTTTGTCGAGCATCATGGGTGGAAGTGTAAAGAACTTCACTATGAGAGGATTGCAGACATAGATGGACTCGGTGGAATTGCCTCCAATTAAGAAGAGGCCTTCTCCTAATCCCAGGTAACAAAAGGGAATAGAAACCCTAGGCACACCTTATTTTTCCTCTATAAAGGGAAGGGATAAACAAGAGGTCTTCCAACTCCACGTGAAGGAGGAGTATGTGAAACAATCTCGATTGTACTCCACAACACCTACCAACAAAATTGGGTTTTTGTAAGGAGGCTCCTATGCCCATTGTGCAGTAATAAATTTGGTTGATGAAAACAGCGTGTTCCATTCTTTGTAAACAATGTCGAATTTACAAAGATATTCTGCTGGCAGCCATGGCAATATTTGTTCAATAAAATCATCTAGAAATTCACACAATTGTGAGTACTCCTCCTCTACAATCAACGTTTTTAATGTATGACAGAGTTATCTCAGTGTCCCCATGCCCAACGAATAACATTCTTCTTTTCTGCGATGGCATGCCTCTCTTCGAAATGGTGGCACTGAATCCCAACGTTTTTCCCTCCTTAAATTAATGATTTTAAATTTCAATTTACTATTTTTAAAATGTAGTATTGTATTAATGATGGTTTTTTTCATGGTGTAGTTGATTTTTTCCCCATCAATGTATTCTTTTATTGTAAAAATTTGATGTTGCAAGTCTTTCTTAATGTGTTGATTCAATAGTACTATAATGGTCTATTATTAAATATGTTCTTTTACTGAATGATAATGCAATGCAATTTTTAATGATGATAAGTTTTATTAATGATTGGTGATTCAATAATATCACAATGGTATATTAATGAATTTGATTGTCTATTGAATATTAATGCTAGGTAATTATTCCATGACAGTAAGTTGTATTAATGATTGTTGATTCAATAATATTACAATGGTATATTATTTATTATTATTGTTTTTGAATAATGATGATATGGTGATAATTATTGAATATGTTTATTATTCTAAGCATTTATATCAATAATGAGGAATTTGTATAATTATAACCACAATTGTAGGGGTAACATCATAATATATTATTGATTATGATTGTTTTTGAATAATGATGATATGGTGATAATTATTGAATATGTTTATTATTCTAAGCATTTATATTAATAATGAGGAATTTGTATAATTATAACCAAAATTGTAGGGGTAACATCATAATAACACTAGTGATGAATGCACGTGTTAGAATTTAGACCTTGTGCAATAACTGATAATGAAATGAATGAGTGAACTAGGTAATAAGACCTCTTGCGCACAATAAAATTAAATGAAGGTTGGTTGTATACATTAAACATCTTGCACGAAATAAATCATGCTATAATGTATGTTGATTTAATAGTTGCTACTTGCGCCATTAAAATTTATTAAGGCATGATGGATTAATTATAGTTGTATATTGCGGCTTGAATATCGATGTTAATGGATTGAATTAAAATTTTGGATTACTTGCACCGCATAGTTAGAATTGATGTTACCTTTATCCCTGCATTAAAGTAGATGTTGATCTTGCACCCCAAATTTAAATTAAAGTTGATTAAGTTGTGCACGAATAATGGGATATATGGATGGTTATGTAATTATTTAACCATGCACAATGATTGGTTATTGATTGATGAATGAAAAAGTTTTTTATACTTACGAACTTAGAATGATGTGTTTCTTATTGATCGACTACTTAGACTTCTTGGGCAATGGATTTATGTACTAAATTATGGTCTCAAACATTAGTCTTGTAGTGTGTAATGAAATGTTTTTATGATGGATGGCGGCGTTTGTGACTAGGCCTTGTGCCCTGAAATTAATTGTTAAATGATTTGCGCCTTGGATTTAATATGGTCTATTATGTGTTATGTGAATGATTCTCATGTTACTTGATTAATTGATCTTTAGGATTGATGGATTTATTTGATCGGTGATCGTAGACTATGTGTTTAGCTAGTTTCTTGGATTGATTGTGTTAGTGGGATTTAGACACCTCCTTGTTCCTCAGAATAGTCATCAGCCTTGAAACCTTAAATTGTTAACATCAATTGGAACCTCGGCTTGAGTGTTGCTTATGTGTCCTAAACGTCCTAACCTTGCAGGGTAGGATGGACGAGTAGACACTTATATCAATTGTCTAGTTGAATGTTGTTGTAATTTTCTTCGAGCTTTCAATTTGTGCTAATGTGGTAATCTATTTATGTTATGATTCATTACCCTTCATTGACACGTTGATGGCGTTTTTATCTACTTCAATGATGAGTAGCAGGTGATTTTGTTACTTGTTTCGTCATTTCATTATGATGATGGTTGATTATATGTCATTACTAAATTGAGGATGTGTCGGTTTGAGGTGTGAATTATTGTTAATACATTAGTGTTGTTTGTTAATTTATATGATTTATGTGTCGATGATGTTGCTAATTATAGTGACGCTTTAATTTCCTAATGCAACAATAAAAGAGATTTGTGTTTACCTATTGTATGTCGCTTAGTTGTCGTAACGGTGGGGTCGTTACATTTGTAATCCTCAATACCTAAATTGAATAGAAATATAGAAATTGTAAATTTGTTCATATAATTTATAAAAAAAAATTGAATCACAAAACTAAACAGCTATAGGTCCCGAGGGATGGAGGAGGCTAGGTTAGCCGAACGATGGTTATCAGTTCAAGGATGCAAGGTGACCCTTCTTTTTTCAGGGTAAGAAGGGGTAGAGAAAATGCCTCATGCCAATGTCCGAGTACCAAGCAGCGCTGAAGTAACCCAAGCCATACTCCTAGGAAAAGATGAAACAACCTTTAACAAATGGTACATGTACCTGAAACCGACACAGGTCTAGATACCACAGAAGGCAATCCATCCCTATTAATACCAAGAGGGGAAACCCAGATAATGACTAAACCCTAACGAAGAGGGATTGGCGGGGCACCATCGTGTAGGAGATTAATCGCATGGACGAGGAAGATCCAAGCCATGATTGAAAAGGCTAAGAAGAATCAAACCATTGGAAAGAAAGAGAAATAATAATAATACTAATTTGTTGGTAAAGCATATAGATCCATTATTTCCAATCTAATCCATAGTGAGTGAAGAACCAAACACCTATACATAAATATCAAAATAATCAATCATACACTTTTTCAAAATCAAACTAATGAATATTCATAACCAAGTATTGAAGAAAATTATTATTTCTATACTCAACTACAATGACTAATTGTACTCAAAACATTACTTAAAACATTGTAAGGTTTAAAGAAAGACTTCGGCTAGAAAGAGCACAACAAATACCATGCTATAAATAATATTTATAAATAGAAAGCTATTGTACAACATCCTTACACTTAAATATGTTAAATTCAAGTATTAGTTCTCACATGCATTGTGTAAAAATCAAAGTGATAAGATTGTGTAAATATGTTAAATTCAAGTATTAGTTCTCACATGCATTGTGTAAAAATCAAAGTGATAAGATTGATCATGAATAAAAGGAATGTCCTTACATTTAACTATGTTAAATTCAAGTATTAGTTCTCACATGCATTGTGTAAAAATCAAAGTGATAAGATTGATCATGAATAAAAGGAATGTAGCGTGAATAACATGATTTACACTTAAATATGTTTCAAGTATTAGCTCTCACATGCATTGCATTGTGTAAAAAACAAAGTGATAAGATTGATCATGAATAAAAGGAATGTAGCGTGAATAACATGATTTACACTTAAATATGTTTCAAGTATTAGCTCTCACATGCATTGTGAGAAAATCAAAGTGATAAGATTGACCATGAATAAAAGGCATGTAGCATGAATAATATGATGATGAGAGGTACGTTTCGTTAAATTCAAGTATTAGTTCTCACATGCATTGTGAGAAAATCAAAGTGATAAGATTGACCATGAATAAAAGGCATGTAGCATGAATAATATGATGATGAGAGGTACTTTTCGTGTTAATAAGTTGGGTCATTTGAGAGGTACTTGATATATTGAAACTTTTATTTATTTTTATATTATTATAACTATTTATTTAATTTTATGAATTTCAATTTTATCAATATTTTTATTTCATGAGTTTCAATTTTTTTTAAAAACCATTTATCTAACAAATTTAAAATGTGAAATATGAGATTGAGATTATTATATATGGTTATGTATTATAGAATGAAACCATATATTATATAATAAATTAATCATTTGTTCATATTTTTATTTCATTTGTATAGAATATGTTCATTTAAGATGTTAGTAACCATAATTTTGAAATATAAGATATGAATTTTTGTTTTTATTTATCATATCAAATCTAATTTTTTTTTTTTTTTTTTTTAGATTTTGATCATATTGGATTTTTTCTCCAATATGGATATGACTGTTAATATTGATAAGACTAAGGTCATGATTATTAAATCCAATAAAATCCCTTATGATACCTTTGTATATGACAACAACAATTTGGAGGAAGTGACTTCATACAAATATCTTGGAATTGATATTCACCGCAAACTCAATTGGAATTATAGCATTGAGAAAATGATTAATGGGGGATGGAAAGATTATTATGGGCTTGAAAACAATTGTAAATCAGTTGATCCTTAGAGTTGGGATAAGAAGAAACTCCTCTTTGAGACTCTTGTTACACCTGTTATTCTTTATGAATGTGAAGTCTGGGGCTGTAGTATCTCTCGTGAATCCTGGAGAAAAATAGAGAAAATACAAAAGAATTACATAACCTATAATCTCAAAATTAAAGGAAATCCATCCTATCCCATCCTCCTCGTAGAAACAAGCCTCTCCCCCATTGAGAGCATGGCTATGAGTATCTGTATAAGAACAAGTTAAACAACATGGAAGACAAGAGGCTACCTAAAATTGCTTCAAAATCAAGTCATAACCACCATCGACTCAAGCGAGGATGGCATAAAGATGCCCGGTCTTGGCTAAACTATTGGGGAATCATAGAAGAAACCATTTTGCAGAATAAAGATACTATTAAAAAAAACGTCAAATCAAAATTTAAGGAAAAAATGTGGTATGATAAAGAGTTAGAGGAAAAAAGAAAATTAAGGTATTATAAAGATGTAATCAACCCTAATCTAGAAGATCTTTCAAGTATGTATGTTTCAAGTATGTAATCAAGTTATCTATTGTTTTGCCAAGTGTAAAGAAAAAAATAAACATTGCTAAGATAAGAACAAATTCTCACGAGCTCCATAGTGAAACTGGGCGTTGGTCAATTCCTAAAACACCATGGAATGAAAGAGTGTGTCACCTTTGTGATACTAAGAAGGTTGAAGATGAAAAACACTTTCTCTTAGATTGTCAAGCCTATATCCATATTAGATCTCATTTTCAAAATATTGATCACACCACCAATCTTCCTAACCTCTTAACTCAACAAAAGTATGGTGATCTTGGAAAGTTTCTCTTAATGCTTTTGGAGCACAGAAACAAAAATCTAAAATATCACAAGTAATCACTTACCCTCTTAAGGTCCGATAGACCAATTAAGTCTTAGTGGACGTTAATCATCATGAACCGAGATGTCCACTAATTTTTTTGACTGGACATGACATTACAGTAAGTTCTTTTCTGACTGGACATGACATGTCCACTAATTTTACTCATGTATGGTGAACCGACCGATGTGAGTATAATCATTTTCGTTCCAATGTGATGTGAGTATAATCATTTTCATTCCAATGTCAGTAAAGAACCATATTGTGTATAACATTGATTTCATATTTTGCGATATTGGTGAACAATACTACATTCAAGATGTTATAGAAAAGAGAACTACGGAGAGCTTTTCGGGCTTACCATATACAATAGCGCACTTCAATGGTCTTCTGTACACGTTATACGGGTCACCTCTAATCAGCAATGGGTCGGATAACATTGTAGTTATGGTTGTCAATGGCATTGACCTCCTTCTCGAGTGCTGCTTCGTTTGCATCTATCTCATATTCGCTCCATCTAAACCCAAGGTAATATTCGAATTTCATCATATTTCCTCTAAAGTAAATAGTAATCGAAGAGCTTCTTCGCTAAAATTAATGGCCTATTTATAATTGATTAGCATAATGCACTTGGAATTTGGAGGGATTGCACATACTGTCTCTCTCTTTATATATAATTTGGAGGAAAATTACGCGTTGGTGGCGTTTGGGACTATTGTGATAGCTTCATTTGTGTGCTGTACATGAGCATAAGAAGATGCTTGTAGGAACTGCAGGAATGATAGCGACTGTTATTCTCTACGCTTCGCCGCTATCCGTAATTGTAAGCTCCGCTCTCTTTAATTTTCGTAATTATGGCGCACTATACCAGCGGTGAGAACAAAAATCTGAAAAGGCTCAACAACTTTTAGCATACATTATTGCTACTGATAATGCCTATTGTTAATGTTTTATACTGTGTTTGTCACTATTTAGAGACTTGTAATCCCAACCAAGAGCGTGGAATTCATGCCGAGCTTCTATTTCTCGTTGTTCGCTTTCCTCGGAAGTGCGCTGTGGATGGTGTATGGCGTTCTCAGCAGAGATATTGTCATATGGTAATATAATAATTAAATTGTTCTTACGACTTTATATTACAAATTTCATGTGATCATTCTATATGACCCAACAATATCACACAGTAAGAACCGCGATATATAGCTCCCGCTTAGCGATTTGTTTATTTGTGGTGTACTTCATATTGCGCAGGCACCAAACTTTGTTGGAGTGCCATTGGGGTTGGCTCAGATGGGTTTATACAGTTTTTATCGCAACGAAAAGAGCCAAGTGTAGAAGATGCAAAACTAGTGGATGGAGTCAAACCGCTGGATTCGATGGAGGGGAAGTGGGAGGAAAAGAATGAAAAGGACAAAACAAAGTGCCGCTCCGATGAAATAACTGGAGGCGGGAGGAAATATGCATGTTCATGATTATCCGCACTTATAAATATGCATGATTATCCATGTTTGCGTTTATGACAATAACCTCTCAAAAATATAAAAAAAAAAATCGATTATTTTTATAACTGAACATTTTCTTGGTAACGTGAAGATGCAAAAGAATTCATTCCTCGTTAATATTTATTTATTATTTAATATCAGAAAATATTTATTATTTAATATTAAAAAAATATGCATATATGCTCACCATATGAAAGAAAATTTGTGCCCAAAATCTTCTGTATGAGCATGAGATGTTTATACTTCGAAAAACTGAGGGGAATATTTTGTCATTGTTCATTTGTCACATAGGCATATGCCTCTCAAATACACTTCTTGCCCGAGATTTGGTCTATGAGAATACGTTTATACTTCCAAAAAAAATGAGGAGAATCTTTTGTCTTTGTTAATTTGTCACATGGGCATATGCCTCTCTTTTCTCTAAGATTGAGTGAAAACCAATTCCATATTTTTCAAAATGTGGCATGAGTGTAATCTTAGATCTTGGCAACTAATATTTTAGAACCTGTTAAGATGGTGTAAGTCACACAACTTCTTCACTCTCTGTCCTTATCCTTTTATCTATCGTCTTTATTTCTCTCCTTTCCTTTTTTTTATTCTTCTCTACCACTCTTTCTCCTCCTCCGCTTTTCTTTACTCTTCTCTCTCCCACTACTTGCTTTCTCTCATTGTGATTTAATTTGGGTACACTTTAAGAAAAAAAAAATTCATCTTTAACATTTTTAGTATTATAAAGATGATATATTCTTTCATCTCATGGTTTTCTGTGAACTACTCAACATTGACTCTCAATATGTATGACACTCTAAGATAAAGTTATTTTCCTAGAGTCTTAGTATGGAGCACATGAGAATTTTTTCTTATTTTAGAAACTCGATTCTTTTCTTTGCAGTATTCAAAACCAAGAGACACTTTTGATCTTCTAGATTAGGGTTGACTACCTCCTTATAGTATCTTTATTTTCTTTTATCCTCTTCTCCTTAGATTTAAATGTAATAATATTTTTAATATTATTGATATGATGTAAAATGGATGCTTCATGTATTTCCCAATGGTTTATCCAAGACTTGTCATGTTTATACTATCTCTAGCACTTTTGGGTGTCCACTTGTCGTCTATGTTGTTTATCTTGTTCCCCAAGACAGAGAGTGAAGAATATGCTCTCAATGGGTGAAATGTTCCCTTCTATGAGGAGGATATGATAGGGTGTATTTTTGAGATTATAAGTGAAATTCATTTCGATATTCTCTATATTTATCTAAGAATAGCTAGAGATACTACATGTTGAAAATTTACATCATAATAATATAATAGGAGTGATGAGACTCTCAAAGAGGAGTTTTTTTTTATGCAATAGTAAAAGTTCCACTAATTTACAAATGGTTTGAAGCCCGAAATAATCTTTCCACCCTCCATTTATCCTTTTCTCAATGCTATAGTTCCAATTGAGTTTCCATTATGAGATATTTGTAGGAAGTCACTTCCTCCAAGTTATTGTTGTCATATAAGAAATTAATTATTGCAGGTGATATTTTTAGATTTAATTATCATAATCTTTGTTTTGTTGGTGTTCATAGTCATATATGTACT
>JZKD02S0359447.1:31153-67334 GCA_000966675.3 Picea glauca | reverse complement strand
ATTATTATCATATAATTAACAAATGAATAATAATAATAATTGAATATTACAATTATAAATATAATGAAAAAAATAAATAAAACAATTATAATTAATAATAAAACATAATTTAATATTATAAATTGTTAAATTTATTTAACTAAAATTAATATTTAAAAAATTAACAAATATGAATACATCAATTTTTTGAATTTATAAAATGCAAAC
The DNA here is from genome assembly GCA_000966675.3 of Picea glauca. Classification (NCBI taxonomy): domain Eukaryota; kingdom Viridiplantae; phylum Streptophyta; class Pinopsida; order Pinales; family Pinaceae; genus Picea; species Picea glauca. The sequence goes on along the minus strand of JZKD02S0359447.1, from coordinate 67,127 downwards.
TACACTTAAATTTCCATAAATATAATTTTAAATTATATAAAGATATTATATATCACATCCATAATTTCTACAATATAAACATGCTTTATATAAATATAATTATATAACCTAATGCAAAATATGACACACTTAAGTAAAGACACCATAATATTGTAAATAAAAACTTAAATTGAATGTTAGAAATATAAATATTAAAAATAATATGATTTTTTTTAATATTTAAAATATATATATTAAAATTTATTTATCAAAAATATATAATTAAAATTTATTTATTTTTCAATTTCAAAATCACAAATTTAAATTTAATTGTATTAGAGGATCATACATCCTCTCATCATCATTTGATCACCCTATTATATTAAAATAAAATAGAATAATTATATTAATCTTTGTTAGTAAAGATCAATATTTTAAATTTAGGAGGGATCGGTACAATAATATCAAAAGTTCAAGTTTAATTGTACTAGGGAATCATACATTCTCCAATCACTATTTTATCACCATATTATATTAAAATAAGATAAAATAATTATAGAAAGGATGAATATTTTAAACCTAGGGAGGCAGGTACAATACTCTCAATTGTTAAAATCCGGTTATTATTACGTACAATAATATCAATTGTTGAAATCTGGTAATTATTTGAAATATAGTAATTACTTGAAATATGGTAATTACTTTAGTTAATTTTTGGAGAGTTTTCAAAGACGAATTAGTTCTAGTTAGTTGAAGAAGGCTTTAAAATAGTTGAATTCTATTGTGAGTAAACTTTGTGTATTTTTATCTTACTCCAAAATTAATGAAGGCATCAAGATTTTAGAGTCTCAACTCTTTTTGTTTTTGGTTTTTTTTCTTTTTGTTTGAGTTCATATAATAATAATTGCTTTTAATTCACCCCTTCCTCGTTCAAATTGGTATCAAAGCCAAAGAAAAAGTAACACAGCTATAGTGGGCAACATATGGCAGAGCCTGCAAAAACTCCGAGAGGAAGCCGCCGAGCCAGCGTGGAGGCAACAGATCGCAGAGCTTGCAGAATATTAGAGAGGAGGCCGCGGATTGAAAGGACTTCAATGGAAATTGAGGTTGTGGGTTTCATATTGTTCGTTGAAAGAGCGGCGCGCTCAAGATAGAGTTGTTCTTGGCTGGAGAGCCACTGATTCTAACGTAGCTGCCGCCATTTTTTCCAAATCCAATCCGCCGATTCCAAGGTAGTATCAAAATAGCAGCCTCTCTCGGCTGGATGTTTTAAAATTTAAAATTTAGGGTGGATCGAATTCAAGTGCGCTTCTTGTTGTTTACCGTTCTTAATATTATCGGCACGGGGCATATTCTAAGTGCGTTTCTTGTTAGCCACTGCGGAAGGTCAGGACTTTTGCAATCGATTCATCGTTGACCATGTATTACTTAAATTTTGACTTAAAATATTTTTTCATTTTCCAATGTCGTATATAGCAAGAAGATTAAAGATTTTAAGCTAAAGTTCACAGTCAGTGTTCCTTTTCCCAAGCTACCACATTATGTAATTTTACATTGCTAGTCAGTGTTCCTTTTCCCAAACTACCACATTATGTAATTTTACATTGCTATTGTTATAATTAATGGATTTTAAATTTGTTTATATTTATTTATATTTACTAATTTATGTCAGGTGAATTTTGGCAATATTGTCTACTATATTTATCCAGTTACAATGCCATCATCAACTATTCAGGTGTTTTTCCTTTACATTGTATGTTTCATATTCTCTTTACATATTTGGAATTGAATTCCAAGACCATCTTATTGTCCATACACAAATTCATTCATCATTGGTTCGTTGGCGGTTCAAATTTGTTCCACCTTTAATCATCATTCATCATACAATTATCATCACTAGTTCATCAGTGGTTCGCTAGGGGTTCAAATAGTGCACCTGCAATTTTGTTCCACCTTTAATTTTCAGTAAGACCGATAACTTTCATTCCTATTTACTGTGTGTTTCATTCCTATTTACTGTGTGTTTACTATGTGCAAGTAGGAAATTGAAATTTTTGGATTCGCTAATTTTCATTCCTATCGACTGTTGCTAATTTTCATTCCTATTCACTGTTTGCAAGTAGGAAATTGATTTCCGATTCCTATTTACTATTTGGTAGTAGGAAATTGATTTGGTAATAGCAAAAGACATCTACATTGACAAAAAAAATCATTCCTACCACTTTGATTATACTTTGTAAATTGCAAATACAGGTCCAAAGTTGTGACTGGGTGAATTGTATACCTTTTTTATTCTGTCTTAGGGAATTTTTATGGTTTTCCACTGGACACCGACTGTTGTCCGCAGATGCAATGCACTGACCCTTCTACCGCCATAATTACCTAATCTCTTAGCGCTAAGCATACCGCCAAGTTTCCTTGGGGTACCACATCTGTAAATCTGTAACTCGAGTAACAAGAGTTAATTTCTGTGGATACACATTCTTCGGACTGGCTCTGTCTATCGAGATGTAGGCGATTTCAAGCATGATTTCAGTTACGATCTCAGGTATGATGAGGATGTATATACCATATGAAAATTCAAGGATATGACTCCAGTCGTTTACATAATATCCAAGCAAGAAAGCATCAGATTTTTTATTGTTTACTTGTGATAATCAATTATTTGGGTTCCAGTCTTATTCCTGCGAAGCTTGCATAACACATATTTACCGTAGCGAGTAAAACGATTTATTTGCGAGGCGGTTGTTGATAAATCACTGCAGGGAAACACTCTTTAGGACAATTGTTTCAACAGTGAGGCCCGACCCGAATCCAAATAGAACTCCCACATCCAATCCCTCTCCGGTGGTCGAACATCCTTTTTCTTGAGGCGACTTCCTCATCTCGTCCAAGATGAAGTGCACGCAGGCGTTCGTTGTGCAGTTGGAGGACCAAATGGAAACTCACGGCCTTGTTAGGCTCCTCGATTCATGATACTATAATGTTCATAGATGGGAACTGTTGTAGAAAGCGAATCAATCAAATAAATCAAAGAAATCTAGGCTGGTTGTTTGGATGAATCCCAATAATTGGGCTCCTTAACCTCAAATGATGAATCAAAATAAGTACTACTATGTGTATTATATTGACTGGCTTCCGTCTAAGGGCTTCTATTGGACTTGGTGAGAGGCTGGTGTTGAAGGTTCAAGGTGAAGGGCAAGTGGCTTCTGGTAAATGGTCGCTTCTAGTTTCTTGGGATCCAGATTCAGCTTGGCCTCCACCTGATCCAGAATGGCAGGCCCTCCTGGATGGGCGATCCATAATAATTGGTTCCAGTCTGAGATTCTGAACTGCTAGAAAGCCTCCACCAGACTCTTTTCTATGTTCTTGGAGATAAGGCCTGGAACGTCTTTTAGAAGGTGAAAGGTGATGCCTACCTCTCTCAGGTGTCCATCGATGGCTCCGTCAATGTCAGGAATAATTGTCTGTGCGGTCCACAACAGCTCGAAACATGGCTTCTCCACTTGGGGGATCGGATCAGCTCCCACGATGAGCACAGCCGCACCGTCGCTGAAGAGATCTTGGCCGACCTTACTGTCTAGGTGAGTATCAAAGGGACCACGGAATGTGACAGACGTGATTTCACTGCAGACCACCAGAACCCGAGCTCCCCGACTGTTCAGAGGGTGACCTGCGGGCTTCTAATCTATCATATTGACCTCCTTATAGTTCTTGGGCATCATCCGCATAGATGGAAAGATACAGGGTACATGATCTTGATATAGAGGGTGAGGAAGGGTCAGGACGAACTGCAGAGCTGCTCACTGGAAATAGATTCGGAAAGATGGCTCTAGATTGGGACCTGGGTTCACAAACTCTGCACTAGCTTAAAGGGCCTCACTGGATTTTCTATGCCTAACCAAGAGGCAGAGCTCTTGGTAACTCTACGACCCCTCCGATTGCGTATAGATTTGCTGGTGTAGAATTTGGAGAGAATGTACGTTGTAGTTTGATGCCATCCTGATTGCAACCCACATGGTTAAGCACATGTCTGGGGTTTGCAGCATGGTAGGCAGGCGTCTGAACCAATTTAAGTGTAATTTGCATTAAATTAATTAATGGAAGTTAATTTGCATGTAATTAATTTGTATCCATTTAAGTTAATGTTGGACAGGTGGAACATATTTGGGTATAATTTGTATCTAATTAAATTGAATTTGTATCTAATTTTTAAATTATCAAATTATCACAGTGGCAACTTTGTATATATTAATGGTGTCAGCAAGGAAGGTGATGGGTGTTGTAACAAAGTCTTCGCCTCCCTAGTGGTTCTACCTCTAAGACACTCCCCTTGTGGTAGTTGCATCTCTGTTGTCATTGTTTACTGGTATAGCCCCTGCAGGTTCCTGGGAGTCGAACCTGAGCTCAACAATCAAACCTTGAACGTTGTACTTGTAAATGCAAGTCCATATCAAAGGGCTAAACCGGGGAGGCACCTAGGGTTCGGCTAAGATGGCAGCCTCTGTTAACTTTTTCTCATGAAGAACTAGGCGCCCCTAAATCTCAATCTGTGTAGTTCATTTTTTATTCTGTGTTGGCAAAGCTCAGGGCTCAATGGTAAATACAATTTTTCGATCATTTCAAGTTCACCCACTTACGATTTCACTATAACAGTCTGGGTGACCGAGGGCTCTCTCCAAATCACCTCCCATTCCGGGGGATGGTATCAAATGATGATAGCCCAATAGTTTTCTTTTGCATACTCTGAAAGAACGCAGGTCCTATTGCTCATTGAGCAACTTAACCAACCTATTTTGGATGTGCATCAAATTGTCCAAGATTTGACACAATGCGGACTATCTTATGTGTTCTTTTCCTTTTTTCACTCGTGAGGTTGAAGGAGTTGTATGTTGGGTCCGATTCTTGTTGTAGTCAATCACGAGTGTCAAGGGGATGAGGCCAATTGCATGTGCTGAGTGAATTTGGTAGAGTAGTTATCCTTCAAACCTGGCACCCAAGCTGAAGGAAGTCTTTTCTATTTGGTGCAGCCTATTGTAGCATTTTTTTTTAACAACTTCTGTGCAAGTTGGGCAATGTCCTTCGTGTCTCCTCTCGATTCCATGGAATTGTTTCATTTCTTACACACACAGAGGCTCTGATATGGTAGAAATGGAACTTCTTGGGAAGAGGAAAATTGGGTACCTGTCCTCTTTGAAAGGCAACAATAGGTTTTGGTAGGATTGTATTATGTGAATTGTTCCCCTTTGTGTGCGCCTGATGCAATTTCCCTCGTGAGCATGAGCCCTTGACGACTCAAAATTCATCTAAGTTGGCTTGCTATCTATGAACTCCACCTCACTATCTGGTTCTGGCACTGTATTATGCATTATCTCCCATTCGGTTAACCTAGCCAAGTAAGTGTCGGTGAGAAAATTTGCTTTGCTATAGAAAGGAGACTAACCTGTTGATTTTTCATTTTTCCACTAAAAGAAAAATAGAGGGTCTGGAATTGTACATCCCAGAATGTTCAATTTCTCCACAATTTGGTAGATTGGATCAGTAACACTCATTTCCTCGTTGCAGTTTTGGTTTGTATCTGTCTTCGAGGTGTGTTTTACAAGTTCAAAACCTTTTTTTTCATGTTTGGCAGAGTAGCCCCTCAAACCTGGTGCCTAAGCCGAAGGAAGTCTGCTCTATGTTGTGCATCCCCTTGGAGCTTGTTTCTTAATGCACTTCCAACCAAATAAAAACAATGTGCTCTCTCTGCAGGCTGGGTAGTTTTCTCCATGTCACCTCTCTATTCCCATTGAGTCATTTTATGTTTTACACAAATAGAGGTTCCTGATACAATAGATGAATAGATTCTTTTGGGAAGAGGAAAATTGGGTACTTGTCATCTTTAGAATCTAATGGAAGACTTTTAATGGATTACACTGTGTGATCTGGCCTGGTTTGGTGGGTTTTCGTTGGTCACTAGGGATATAGAAGGTTTCCCTTTGTGTATCCCTGAAGCAAATTTGCCTTGTTGAGCTTGAACTCTGGCTCTATCTAAATCAATCTAAGGCATCACTTTTTTTGGATGAGCTCGGCCTTGGTGTCTGTTGCTATATGAGTTTTTTCTTGCATTCCATGATGCACAGTCTCTTATATGGTCAATCTAGCTAAATTTTGAGCAGAAATTTTGTTGTGTCACATAAGAGAGTTTGGCATAATGGATTTTATTTCTTCTGATAATATAGGGTTCTGTTATGGTACATCCTAGTATCCTTAATTGGTCTGTGATTTGCTAGATTAGATCAATAACACTCCTCTGAGTTTTCAGTTTGTATCTGTTTTAACACTTTCCGGTGGTGAATTATGAGTTCAAAATATTTTGTTGTGGTAATCTTATGCCGATATTTCCAATAGGCTTAGCTATGCAGGGAAAGATAGACAATAATAGAAAACTGAGCACTTCAAGCATGAAAAGAAACACTCACAATCATGGAGATAAAATTTGTTAGAACGGAGCGACTGAGATCTCCTACTAATGTTATCTTTATTAAGTGAACTCTCAATATTTCTCTGCCTCCTACAAAGAATACAAACCAACCCATAAAATGGAGACATCTCCTCCTTTTATCCACTTATCCGCTAAAAATGCATATCCTTAGAACACACAAATCATGCCTATTTTTATGCTTCCACCAAGAATATTCAATAAAAGGTATGCCCCCTGCAGCACATTTTGTAGCTCGCAAAGGTAAGACTCATTATTTCATTTTTTCTTTCACTTTGTTATGTATGTTGGGTGTTTCCATGCCCAATGCCAGTAGACATTGATTTTAGTTTCATTTGTCCCTACTATCTGGCACGTCTGAGGGCTTCCGAGCCCGGTCTCTGATGTTAACCTCACGTTTGCATTTTTTTTCAATGCCCCACAAGACTTATACTTTCATCGCATTTCAGCTGCCAAAAAATGGTCATGAGTTTCCTATGTCTCGCCCTTTCCGAAAGTTATCATTGATGCTATAGAAAATCTTTTATACTAGACCATCTAACTGGTTTCTGATCCTACTTATGAATTTTCCAGCATCAAGAAGAATCTTGCTTGAATAAGTTGGGCGTTTCATGGATAAGTTTATCATAAACTTTCCTCTTTGGATGGCTTGCAACTCCTTTTTGTTATGTTAGGAATCTGTGGTTTCTTTGAGAATCAGGAATACCTACACCGGGCCTCTAGATGTAAAACTATTTTCTGGGCTTTAAATAGGAAAACATGCAAGACAAATATATGCCAACAAATTGATGGTTGGGGGAGAAGATATTTATTTGTGGAAAATTATTACACAATGATGCAGGGCTCTAGAAGGAATAGAACTCTGCAATGTTGCTTTTGTTACTTGCGTACTCACTTGAAAAACTAATATTCATGGGTTTGGTGGTCTTTACACAGGAGAAAAGAGGAGCATTAATTCTAAACTTTGGCATGCCTGCGCGGGACCTCTTATGATTAGGTAAGTACTTTTTAGATTTCCTTTTGTCAACTAGTCTCAATGACTGTACCTTTGGTTGATCTGATTTTTATTTAGAGAAAGAGATAAAAAATAGGCACACATTCTTTCTTCACAAACAGATAGATAGAGAGAGAGATTTTATTATAACTGTCCATGAGACCATGTGGCCATATGAGACAAAACAATGACATTATGTGCAACATTTTCAAAAAGATTAAAGAAAAACATTACAATAAACAAAGATAGGGTTGTAATGGGGGAACCGAATCATGGTCCTGATCTAATCATTTGGCTCCAATCTCCTTTGTTCATGGCCGGCTACCCCATTAACTCTTTTTTCAACAACCTACTTGTCCACATCATCTCTCAACAAACAATTTCAATATGCAAGTTTGATCTCTCCCTAATTTGTGACAATTGTACAGAACATCTTTTTAAAAATGTTGCTTGGTTCTCCTTATTTCCACATATCTAGCATAACCTTTCATCTCATACCTCCTTGAGTTGTTCCCATCTTCCTATTTCACATCTCAATCTATGGGATCTTGTTCTTAGCTGTACTATTGCCTGCTTTTCATGTCATGGGATGTTAAGCTTCAAGTAAATTTTCACTTTGATTTTCTTCTTTGCGTTCAAGTTGTCTATGTAGTATTGTTTTTTTTTTCGATATTTCACCAAATCAATTTCCTACTACCAAATAGTAAATAGGAATTGAAAATCAATTTCCTACTTGCAAACAGTGAATAGGAATAAAAATTAGCAAATCCAAATATTTCAATTTCCTAATTGCACACAATAAATAGGAATGAAAGTTACTGGTCTTACTGACGATATTTTATCCATCCATTATATGGACTTGGTTTTTTCTAAGAGTCCTCTGCAGTTAATTTTTCCTCTTTAGGATTTTGTTGGTCTTTCCCATATTACTAACTCCTTTTGCTCGTCTTTCCTATGTCTTTGTTTCTTTCTTTTGCGGATCGATTATATTATATATAATCATCAGATTTGTATAGGATTTTGTTGAGCTTTCCCATATTACTGACTCCTTTTGCTCGTCTTTCCTATGTCTTTGTTTTTTTCTTTTGTGGATCGCTTATATTATATATAATCATCATCTTTGTATCGTCATTTAAGGACGAGAAGTATAATTCCCAGAGATTCATTTTCTTTAGACAACAAGAACTTTTCTTCGTCCACTTCTTTTTATTTTGATCCTACCCTCTGAGAGGAAGGGGAAAGGGCATGACCAAGATCATGGCAAATTATACAATGAAAATCTAAATTATAATCATTGAGAATTTGGTTCCAACCAAAAATTGTCCATGTTTGAAATCATTTCTTCTGAAACTCCTTTACTTGTCTATTTGCACGTAAACTTCAACATAGAAGAGTGTTGTGTTACCTGGAAGAGAACCATTGCATTGGAAATGTTCTAAATGATTGTTAGGACTCTAAATAACATCGTCTTCATAGAGAAAAACTAGGAAGTTTTTTGTTACTGTATTAAGATTAGTACTATGGAATCTTATTCTTTAAAATGTAGGCCATGTTCAATTAAATATGGCTTCTGTTGTGACCTAAAATTATATTTCATGGTTAGTATACACATTATATTTTCATCCTACATTTTTCGCAATTCTTTGATAATGCAAACAACTTCAAATTTCTATACATTTTATCTTCAATTATAATTATAAACTGCTTGAAATGAACTTTTGTAATTGTGACAAAATGGTAAGAAGGCACTCTTCAGATCACACATACAATTGCTTCACAATATACTTGTACGAGCAACAATGTAACACCTTTTTCACTCTATGTTATGTTGATTTTCAATAAAATACATTACAGTCAAATAAGTCTTCATCTGTTGATAAATCGAAACCCCATGGATCATCTACAAGAGGTTGGAATGTATTGCCAATTTTTAATTTCATACCATATGTAAGGTACTGAACTATAAAAGAATTGTGGGTGAGTAATACGCCTGGCCTACATGACTGAAGAGATGTAGATAGCTACACCACTCCACTAATGATACAAAAACCATTCAAGTTTACAATTTATTTAAATATCAATATCCATTTTTATCTCATATGTCCAGAATTCAACATTCCCAATTCCATATAGATACGTCACTCCTCTACAAACAACAACATTCAGTTGCATTTGCCCACAAAACATATGTTGGAAAGGGAATCTATACAGAACAACAAGGGGTAGGCACAATGCGACAATCCTAACATCATTCAAGTTACCTTTGTCATCCAACATCCCCTTTGCTTCATTTTCATCCATAAGATCGACATTGTTTAAATCTAAAAGTCCATTGGTATTTTCCATTACCATTTTTAAGTGGAAGATGAGTCACTTAGACTAAATAGGCAAACATAGTTTGGTTAAAAAGCAGACTGAAAAAGACTTTAAATCATGACTTTTCATACAAGGATGCAGTCATAGAATAGCATGAATGGTCAATCAATATGTTCGGAAATTTCTCTAATGTTCTGTATGCAGTAAGTCCCGTATCTAGGATTTTGAATATTTGTCCATGAATCGTTTGACAAATAATACCGTTAAAAATGTGATGGATAGTTCTAGATATCATCATTTAAACAATACATATTCATAATTTGAAGGCTTGCAACAATATCCACACTTGAACACCCTTCAAACTTGTGCATTTAATGACATGACAAATAAAATGAAAGGCCTATCCAAATAGAAAGCCCTGTTGAAATTTTCAATATCACAACAATGAATTTCTCTTATACCATACTCACCTTGTGATATATCAATTCAAGATGAAGGATGGCTACAGACTGCACTTGCGCATCATTCTTCAATATAGCGCTAAATACACTTTAAAGGGAATGGCAATCAATTGCTTTCCCTTTATGAGAAAATGCACAACAAGTCATGTCTTTCTGAATCCTGAATGATACAGAGAAACAAGTCCAAGGTACAATGAAATTTAATATCATAAAATGAATTTACACAAATTGGTGGTCCTCTATCGAAGCAGAGGACACTTACCTTCAATCATTGGTATGCCTAAGAATCCTTTCTACGATGAATCCAGTTAAATTTGAGTGATTTTACAAGAGCCAGTGGTTAATGTCACATTAAAATTTGGCTCCTACCTAGTGTACATGATTCAAAATTGTGTTGGTTGCCCCATGTTATTTTGGAAGCAATCTGAAAACCAATTTGGACTACGTTACAAGGACTGCTTCTTTCCCTTACCCCGTCTACCATTGCTAATTCTCATGTGTTTTTGTCCTCTAACAGGCCAATATTGGTCATCGTCATAGTCATCATCATCCTCATTTTCACTCTCACTAGAAACAACTTTATTAACTCTACGTGTAGGAGAAACAAGTTTTGCTTTGAGAGTTCTTGTAGGTACACGAACATTCATCTAAGTATCTTTAATACCATCCACTTGTGCAGCTGTAGGACGGGCTAGATTTTTGGATATATTAGCTCTATAAGCAGAGTAGTCTAGAGAATCGTCCTTGAGAGACCCTTTAAAATCCTGATAATACAAAATTAGGTCTAGAAAAACCCAAAATTAGTTCATTTATCAAGATTCGTTCATTCCAGACCTAAAAGAAAATCAGGCAAGCAACTAATGTAGTAGATACACATAAATGCAAAGAAATATTTTTCAATCACAAAATACTGTTGTGCATTCATTCTGTCTCCATTCTGGCAAGAACTATGCTGCCATACAACACTTGTTTACTATTGTATTACTTATTTACAATTTTAGTCAATGTTTAATTCAAATCCGAATTTATATGAAGTATGGTGTTTTGGTTAAAATACTTATGATATATTTTTTATTCAAATTATGGATGATGGTGTTTTGATTAAAATACTTATGATATATTTTTTATTCAAATTATGGACGATGGTGTTTTGGTTAAAATACTTATGATATATTTTTTCATAAGATCAAATTATACATTTGGTGTATTTTTATAAAGGAAGTTCAAATTATACATCTGGTGTATTTTAATAAAGGAAGTTGGATATATTGTTAGTTAGGTTGTGAGTTTAATTGTTAGTGGGATATATTGTATTTTAATAAAGGAAAACAAATATTATTGAGTTTAATTTTATGAGAAGGGATTTTTTTTAAGAGAAAACATGGCTTTAAGCAATAACCTCAATGGGTTCAAAGAAACCCTCAAATCAAGAATCCTATGACACTATAATTCAAGATCACAAGAATCATTCTATAGGAAACAAAAAAGATGATGCAACAAGAGTCTATCATTCAACAACACTTAGATGAGAGAATTTTTCCCAAAATTGCTGCAGCAACAAGGTCCAAAAGTTCCTTGGTATATTATGGAGATGAAATTCAGTGAAAAGGTGGGGCAACACTGATCAATATCAAGTTGAGTTACAAAGCATTGTAGGTTTTGATGAAGTGACTATTATAACAAAATAAATAGAAGAATTTGACATTGAAGAAATAATTGAAGAAGTTGTGGAATAACCTAAAACAGAAGAAAATAAATAAGATATGGAGATTGTAGTTGTCCTAAATATTGCAAAACAATTTGTTGAGAAAATTGTGAAGGAAAAACGTGACTTTGTACTAAATGCAGAATATGAGCATGAAAAGGAATATGAAGCTCACTATGTAGATACACATATGTATGGTGAAATTGAACTTGAAGATGAAAATGAAAGGACCTTTGTAGCGGTATAAAAATGTGAGGAGAATCTAGAAATGGAAGTTGTTGAAGACACAAATGAGGCTATAATGAATGTTGAATTTTGTGTTGAATTAACATTTCTTGAGGAGTGGCTTGCAAAGCCCAAGTATTATGGAGATGAAAGTGGTTATGGAAAAGTTCCCACATTTTCCGCAGAAGAAAAACTAGATAAGGACAAAACCATCGGAGTTGTTGAAGCGTTGTTGAAGCTATTATGGAAGTGGAAGAGGAGATGAAAAAAAATAAAGATGGTTTTAATATTAGAGTTGTTGACAGAAATGTTAAATCAATAGTCGTTGAATTACAAGAAGATGCAAAAGAAGAACTAGATGAAGAAGATAAAGATGATGAAGAAATATTGAAGAGGACTAGAGTAATGTTGAAGTCGAAGAAGAATAAAATTGATGTGGAATATAAATTTTAGAATAAAAAGTAGAAAAATATTGTAGAGCATAGAGAGTACAAGCTACGCCAACAAAGATTAAAGAAGGTAAAAAAAAAATTGTTGATATCAAGTGTTGTAAGCCTAGTTGAGACCTAGACTAGAGGACATCATGCTATGAATTTTGTAATCTTATAGAGGTAGTGTCTATTGTGAAATTTTCATGGTTAGTGTTAGAATTGTCAACGATTGTAATTAAAGGTCATTGTTGAAATATGATAACTACTCTCATTAGCTAGTTTTGGATAATTTTAATTTTAGAGTTTGAGAGAAATTTTAGTTATTTCCAATTAATTGAAGAAAGCTCTAAAAAAAATTAAACATTGTGTATTTACATATTCCTACAAAAATAATGAAAGAATCAACATTTTATAGTCACATCCTATCTTATGATTAGTTTTGTGTATTTATGCTTGAGTTCATAGAGTCATAGCTATTTTTAATTTACCCCTTTCTCTTTCACTTCACACCTAAAAATTTTATGAGCATGCTCGCATAGTGAAAGTCACACAATTTCTTCATAATATTAAAAATGTTGTAAGTAAATTGATAGAAACATTAATTTTCATAACACAAATTCTCCAAAATATGATTTATTAAAATACTTTAGGATAAGGGAATTTACAAGTGTACTAATGAAAAATAAAATAAAAAAATACTAGAGCATTGAATTGCATGGGAGTTGAAAGATACACTAAGATCCTCTTCAAGAAAATAAAGGTATATATATACATACGAAAATATCTAAATTCTATAATTATAAAAAAATATAATTAAATAAAAAATTTAAATATTATAATTAAAATGAAAATAAAGTATAATCATTATAATCAATGAGAATAATATAATATATGAAAACTATATGTATTAGCATAGTCACATAATTGTATTTGATGAACATAGATCAGTGTATTTTATTTACAAACTCTAATTAAGATTTATGCTAGAATTTGGGTTTGTAAATTAAATAAGCATATTGACATTCTATCAACCACAATTAGGTTTGTAAATTAAATAAGTTTATTGACCTTGAGTCTTACTCAATTTCACTAACTTACTAACTTATTATTTATTTAATGAGACAACCATTTTTCAGAAGAAAAAAAAGAATCTTAGGACTTTCTAAGGATTTTAGAATCTAAGCCTAGTTTGAAGTTTCAATCAGTGAACTGTGTAATCATATTATTTACTTACATTTTGACAAAAACTCCACATATTTCATGTCGAATCCCACTATGAGGTTGAACAAATATTCCTCCACCACGTACCCTATCCACAGTCCTACAAGCCGATCCACCAAATCCAATAATCATAGCCGTGACGATCCTCCAACTGGACATCAATTCCTGCATCACGAAAAAACCCAAATCAATACTTAAAATCCAGATTGAAAATGATTCATTTTAGGTCATAGATTTTATAATTCTTGAGTTACTCACATACCACACTTTGTCCCTTTGGAACAGACTTAGACTGAAAAATTTCGAACAGATTATCCACAGCCTCAAATCCATCAATTTGTGTTTTATGGGGGATGACATGCGTTTCGAATGTATATGATTAGATAAATAACGCCATTACGATAAAATAGAACATGGCATTAATATGAAACATGGTCATAACTTTAAGAGCGCAGGCCAAACATGGCCACATGAAATGGAACGCTTCACATTCCACAAATACTAATGCATGCTTCAAATATGAAACATGCTATCTGTGGTTGAGGAAGTGTCTGGTAATAATACGAACGTGGCAAAGATGGTAATAATCCAAAAGTGGCGTAGACATTAAAAGGTTACATAGATATTAATTTTTTTAATCATCTAAACCTGATAATCATAGGGATAGATAGTAATTTTTTAATATGATTAGATAAATGTGAAAAAGTAAACAAGGAAACCAAAGTATTTATAAATGCAAAGAGGTTAAGAAAATTAAATCTCATTCATTGATTTGGGACGACGAAGAATATGCCAACGTCTTCAATTACTAGCCATAAAGTTAAGATTTACAATTAAAAGATCATTAATTGTGCCCATTTCCAATAAGTATAAACATCTTAACTTAAAAATTTGATATTATAAATTATTTAATTAAATTAACATTTTTAATATAAAAATAATTTAATATTATAATTTATTTAATTAAACTTAATATTTAATAAATTAACAATTCTAATTAAATAAAATGCAAACTCCACTTTCATTTCCAAAAAACCAATTTTAGAAATCAACCATTTAAATAAAAATTTAAATGCAGACTATACTTTGATTTCCAAAAATGTAATTTTAAGTTATAAAAACATTATATATAACATCCATAATTTCTATAATATAAACATCCTTTACACAAATATCCTTGCATCGTGGTTCTCCATTACAAACTTACTAAATAACCTACTAAATTTTAGGATTTGCAACAACTTAATCATCGTGGTAGTTTTTAGTATCATTTAATCATTGTGTTAGTTAGAGAATGATATCTTCTATAATAATTATCTTTATTGCCATATTATATTAAAACAAAATAAATTAATTATTGTAATGTTTTAGTGATGATGAATACGTGAAACTTGGGATTGCTAGGTACAAAAGTGTTAATAGTGCTAGGCAATTGTTATTGTCTTAAGCTAAATAAGATAAAATCGTTATTGTCTTAAGCTAAATAAGATAAAAGGTCGTCTCTTAAGAATAAGTTCATATATTAGCCCTTTTTAGTACAACAATATCAATACATAGTAGGAGAGAAAAACTAGTTCTTATAAGTAAGAGATTAAAGTTAAATCATTTGTTTTCCAAGTAACAAGTATAACATTTAATAGTGAAATATGGTTGTGTATTATAGACTAGGATCTTTTGGGATACAATGGCTCCAACCCTCCCCACCACAATTAGAGATGCAAGGAATTCTTGATCAAATAAGTAGTAAACAAGGAGATCAATGATAACATTGTCAAGGTCTCATAAGTGAAGGGTGAGTGTCTTCCATGTGCTATCTCATTGGTCTAGAAGATGAGATGATGTTAGGATTTTCTTTCCTTTTGGTTCCTTTGGGTAGCAACGATAAGAAGGAGATGATCATCCTGGTGGTGTTAAGTGGAGGATGTGGTGTAATAAATAAATATTTAATTCTATAGGATTCCCTCATGTACATGGATAGGAACTATTGATATAGGTATCTAAATAAGGTGGAGTGGGAATTTCGTAACTCCTAGTAGAGGAAATGAATTGACCTCGAATAGGGTATTAAGTATGGGTATTAGAAAATTAAGTGATCCTCCATCTCAATCTCATGTAAGTAGCGAAGTCAACCCACATAATTTTCTTATAAAATGTGGTGATCTATCTACACTCGAAATCTATCTGAACAAACTGGAAGTTGACCCAAAGCTACTATACAGAGTGCATGCATCTAGTAGTAAAGTGTAGATGTTGGTATGATAGTAAGTTCATCTCTCTGGTCCATAAATTTATCTGCATATAGGAGATATTGGGTTTAATCCCTTGTGGGGGATCTACAAAAGTAACTTGGATATACAATATGTAGATGTATTCCCTAATAATTTGTCTTAGTTCTAGTTTTCCTGGTAGGAGGTATCCAAGTGCATCATGTAACTACCTAAATGGGGGAACTTAGTCCATTCATATTCTGAATGTGGAATAAAGTAAATGGTTTTTCTTTGAGAACTAAGAATAGGAATATATAGTGGAAGAAAGGGTCTGTAAAGAGTGGAAAACAAGTAAGAGGTACATATTTCTTCTATCATTGAGTCTACAAAACTCCTCACCTCATATAATAGTGTCCATTAACTACAGAAAAATAAAACGTGGTTGACCATTACTTTAAAAAAAGGAGGAAAATATTACAAAAACTTAAAATGTAGAAGATATTGATGTTAAAACATGTTTTTAAGTACTTTGGTTAAAATGTATAAATGTCTCCCTCTTATTTTATTATTAATGATTATTGCTTAATGTATATCAATTAAAATATATATTTTCTTCAAAGTCATTCATTTATGATCCATTTCCCATGAGCTTTAATAATGCACTTAACATTCACTACCAATTAATTCTAATTTTTTATAAGAGTATATATTTCTTTGCATCGAGCAATATTATTATAAAAATTAGTTAACACATTTATACACTCTTATTAATGGATATAAATAAATAAAAAGAAATAAATACTTCTTAGATTGTTGTCTTACATGAGATCATTTCAATTAAAAAAAAATTATGGAAATAAAAAATATTATAGTTAAAAAGCTCAAAGGAATTCATCTATGGTCCATCTCCAATGAGCATTGATATTTCACTTATAACTTATTATCAATTAATTATATTTTGTTTTAAGAAATGCATATTTATTTACATGGAGTTTTATTTCAAAAATCGTATATCACATTTATAGATTTAGATTTAATGTATATAAGAAAGAAAAAGTCAACAAATGACTTCCTCTTTTGTTGGATTATATTAAATGATTGAAATTACAAATAACTAATTTAAGAACATATATTTACAAAATGTTATGGATTGGAAAATAAAATGCCTTAAAGTTTAAAAGGTTCAAATTCATTCATATATGACCCATCCACCATTATCTTTAGTGTTATGATTCAATTCCTTGAAAATGATAAAAATTATTTGAATAACAGTCCTTTTTAAAGGAAAAACCTCCCATTGCAATATATTCAATGTACAAAATGAGATAAGGTGATTCTAAGACTAGGTCTCCTTGGTGTATATATATATATATATATATATATATATATATATATATATATATATATATAGGAGATAAAAGGTGCAATTATAATGAAAGGTTACAATGAAGGGTTCTATATGGCCTACTAATATAACACTAGAAATGTAATAATTCAATATATAGGATTAATAAGAGGTTGTATACTTAATATGACCCTTTATCTAGGGATTAACATTTCACTCCCGTTCAAATAAATGTTTTCCTCAACACTTGACTCACTACAGGTGTTTATGCATCAAGAACTTATATTCCCATGTTGTCTATTCCACAGGTTGGTTCTTCCATCTGACAAGGTACTTAGTAGTTGCTCGATTTCATAGTTTCTTAATCCTTGATTCAAGGATTGCTTCTGGTTCTAATATGAATTTCCCTTCTTCATTAATTTATAGTAAAATAGTTTGGAATGGGATCTTCTCATTGATTACCTTCTTTAATAAAGAAACATGGAAGAATGGATGTACACATGAAGATGGAGGCAACTCCAACTTGTAAGTGATTCTTCCAATCCTTCGCAACACCTTATAGGGGACATAATATTTGGTTTCTAATTCATTATCTTTCTTTTGTTGTTTGAGGGACCTATTTTTATATGGTCGTGGAATAAAAAATACCTAATCTCGCACTTCAAATTCCCTTTCACTATGATGTTGATCTACTTGTTGTGCCTTAACCAAGTTCTCCTTAAATAGTTTGATAATCTCTCTTTTTTTTCCAATGTGGTCCTCCATTGCTTGAACCTTTGTAATCCATTTCAAGGGTGATGTGATGGATGGAGGATGATATCCATCAAGTTCCATAAATATGAATTTTTTTTATGAAGTATGGAAGGATGTGTTGTGACACCATTCAAGTGAAACCACTTGACCCATTGTGTTTGTTTATCATATGCAAAGAAACAAATATTTTCTTATATATATTTATTCGTAAAATCATTTTTCCCATCATATTGAAAGATGAGCTATGAGCCAATTGAGTAACCAAATATGAAAGTGATTCAATCCAAAATTTTCTAGTGAAAATTGGATCTTTGTCACTTACAATAATATTGGGGACTCCATGTAGGTTTTATCTATTTCCATGAATTATATGTATACTATAATTGCTTTAAAATGATGAGAAAGAGAGAAAAAATGGGCATAATTTGTCATTCGATCTAGGACAACCATGTTGAATGTCTTTCCTTTAGACTTGGGTAAACCTATAATAAAATCCATTGAAAGTTCTTCCCAATGTTAACTTGTTATAGATAATGGTTGTAGGAGACCTGACATTGTGATTATATCTCTCTTATTATGTTGGTAGACCACACACTCAGACACAAACTTATAAATGTTAGTTTTAAGACCTTCATAGAAAAAACTTATTTTGATCCTATGGTAATTTTTCAAGAATCCTAAATTTTATCCTACAAGAGAAGTGTGAAACTCCAAAATGACTTTTTGATTTGGGATTTCTTACATAAATATAGGCGATCATGATACCATATCAAATCATTCTTCCATACAAATTTATCTAATGAATCGGGGTCCTCTTGTAGTTGTTTAATGACTTTGCATACCTCTTGATATTGCTTCCATTCTATCATTTCTATTTGCACCAAATAATACTGAGAAATATAAATAGCACATAGTAAACCCTGTGTTTCTTCTTCTCTCCTAGAAAGTGCTTCTACCACAATATTTTGTTTTCCATTTTTGTAGATAATTTCAAAGTCATAACCTAGCATCTTTGTAACCCATTTATGTTTCTCTTTTGAAGATAATTTTTACTCCAAAAAGTACTTCAAACTATCACCATCTGTTTTTATTTTGAAATTTCTTCGTATTAGTTATGGACGTAATTTCTTAACCATATGTAGTATGCCCAACATCTCTTTTTCATAAATGAGTTTGACTAAGAAGAAATTGTGGTGTGATAAAGAATTATAGGAGAAGAGAAAACTAATACAATATAAGGAGGTGATCAAGCCTAATATAGAAGATCAAAAGTATATCCTTGAATAAAATCAAAATTTCCAAAGTAAGGACAAACTCTCATTAGGTCCATAGGGAAATAAGGCGTTGGACAATCCCTAAAATGTTGTGGGTTGAAAGAATTTGTCATCTTTGTGAAACTAAGAGGGTGGAAGATGAAAAGCACTTTCTCTTAGATTTTCCTCAACATTATTTCAAAATATTTTTAGAATGATGACTTTCCTAATCTTCATACTCATCAAAACTACCAAGTAATTTCCTTACCTTTCTTAATGTGTAATAAACCAAATTTGGTCCTATTGAAAATTAACCATCATCATCATGAATATTAATAAATTATTTTAAAACTTTCAACAAATTTAATAATTTAATAATAATAATAATAATTTTATTAAAATTTTATTTATTATTGATTTTTTATATTTTTTTATACTATTTTTCTCATACATATCTATATTCTTCATTTTTATCTAAATCATCTCTAATTATTTTAAGAATTCAAAATATTCATATTTTCCCATGATATTCATATTTCAAATATGATAAATTTGTTTAATTAGTGGATCAGATTGCAATGATCATATTGAAAAATGTAAAGGTTAAAATTTCATTCCAATATTTAAAAATTATAATTTTCTACTATTAACTTTTAGCAACTATTTAATTATTTCTACTTGCTTCTTAGATTTTCCATTCTTCCCAACAATAAAGTTTTGGCTTTGAAAACATTTCCAATTTTCTAATTATTGTAAAATTAAATTATATGTTCATAAAAGGAATACATAAAAAAAAAAAATCACCAGGTTACAACCCTACTTCTACTATTACACCTCCTAGTATCCAAATCTCATGTCTATTTACTAGAACATCTAATTATTGTAAAATTAAATTATATCTTCACAAAAGGAATACATAAAAAAAAATTCGCCAAATTACAACCCTACTTCGACTATTACACCTCCTAATATTCAAATCTCATGTCTATTTAATAGAACATCTAATTATTGTAAAATTAAATTATATCTTCATAAAAGGAATATATAAAAAAATCACCAGGTTACAACCCTAAACACGTGAACCATTAAATTGAACTTTAGGAAATTGAAATCAAGTTCACTAGTAAATCGAACCTGTCACGAGTGATTGCAACAAATCGAATTTGAAACCAATAATATTAAATCAAATATAGAGTAAATCAAACCTGTAAAAAGATATATTAAATCGAACCCGACTTTGCTGAGGTGGATGAGGATTTGGCCAGTGAAGGAGAAGCGTGGGCTATAGTGAAGCAATATGTGCACCGACTCATATAGAACCAGTATTAGTAAGAAAAGAAGGTCGCCACTACCTAGTGAAGGAGGCATCCATTATCATGCAATGTGAATCAATGGTAGGTGAATATAAGCATCATACATGGTGAAAGAGATTGTTAAACCCTAACATATGTGCAATCAAACTTCCATTATTCTCATTAAACATAGGTTTATGCAATAAAAACTTTCCATTAAAGAGTGACACGAAAATAGTATTAGCATATTGAACCTGTAATGCATTTTCTGTCACGACGACGAATAGCGATGTACAATAGGTAGAAAAAAATAAAATCTTTACATCAGGAAATTAAGTCATCACAACATAATTAATAGCATCAAAAGTGACACATCATCATAATTAATAACGACACCTAATCAACACATTAACATAATTAATGGCGACACGTAATCAACATATCATCATAATAATTAACGACACAAAATCAATGCATCCTCAAATTAATAGCAACACATAATCATAAATAGTGACGCAATCACACATCATGATCAACTGAAGCAAATATTAATAATTGATCAACCATGTCACTGAATATTAAAATAGCTACCCGTCCAACCTATCCTGCATGGTTAGGACCTCCAAGACACATAAGCAATACTCAAGTCCATGATTCATCCAATTGATTTTTACCATTTAAGGTCTCATGATTGACGACTGTTCTGAGGAACAAGAAGGTGTCTAAATCCCAGTAATCCAATCATAAGCCAAATTCTAGACTACATTATAATGGTAAGGAATGGAATCACACGTAATTAACCTTGTCAATAAATAACATGTAAACAATAGCATGACATCTACGTGAAAGAAGAACAATGACAATAGGTTATTAATTGCATGAATTATGTACTATTTTATAACTTTTATCTAGTAGAGCAACACAATAACAAGTATCATAAGCTTCTATCATTTTCATGAATTTCTAAGAATAATCTACCTTACTTAATCAACTTCAAACAATAATTATGTGCAATGGGTACGAGGATATAGCTAAATTTAATTAAGAACCATAGGGAAATTTACAATATCAGAATCTGACAAGGATTTAATTTTATTCATCAGCTTTGTCAAGTCAAGATCATCCAAAGTCAAGCATCATTAACTTAAGCGTTACAGGCTAATGTAACAAGCAAAATATTCATGTGGCTCACTAACTACTTTACTTTATGAATTATCCTAAAGAGAAACTTATAATAACTCAAGCTAAAACACGTAGACATTCATTAGAACCATAAGATGATCAATCTTCTTAGAGAAACACAAAATCCCAATACTACCTTACATTGTAAATATATTATAAAGTATAAATTAAATAAATGATAATAAGCATTAATGGTATGTTTAGGCTGCGACACATAATCTTTTATAAGAACTTGAGAGATAAACAACATCATAATTAGCAATGTAATAAAAAATCCCATCCACAAACTTACAAGTCCATTATAAAAGTAAATAAAAGACAAATCCTCACTAATAATGCATATAAATAAGATTCAAAGTAGTTCCTCATCTCCATTTAAGGACTTAACA
Source organism: Picea glauca (assembly GCA_000966675.3). Taxonomy (NCBI): domain Eukaryota; kingdom Viridiplantae; phylum Streptophyta; class Pinopsida; order Pinales; family Pinaceae; genus Picea; species Picea glauca. The sequence goes on along the minus strand of JZKD02S0359447.1, from coordinate 44,893 downwards.
ACATTCCAATCATCATTCCAACGATGAGGTAGGTATGTAATTCTTATTTTCGTTAAGTGAGTTCAAGGTGGAAAATTCCTTGTATGGAGACATTTTATAATTGAGCATAGGTCATGCAAGAAACTGAGATGAGGTGATGAGGTTATCCCTCTCAACCTCCATGTTTTGGTCTTCGATCTAGCATTAGATTTCCAGAAAAAGGTTTTAAAATAAAGGACTGCAGACAAGGATTTTGCTAAGAAAGGGGGTTGCCAAGGGTGTTGGCAGGAGCTTCAGTTGATGGGCAGTGATGCAAGTAAAAGATATAAAGGTAGGTTGTACCAACTATCTCCACGCATTTCCTCCTAAAAGCAATAAATAAACAAGGAACCCACCTTCTCTAGCCCAGAATTTATCTAATCAATAAAAATTACGAAAATCCATCATAAATTTAAATTAATCATTATGGCCCTAAAGTGAATCGTCCCCTCTATCCTATCCTATCAAAGTGGATAAAAAGGGGATTCAGACTACGAAATGAAGGAGGCAGAGTAAACCGATATTTAATTCCATGAATCGTGCAACACTAAAACAACATTCAAGACCAGTGCCAAGCCTAGCCACAGAGGATAGGAGCATTCCACTTACACATCGCTCCACAGAATCTGGTTCCTCAACTGCACAGGTCCTCTAAAGGTTTACACGAAGCGCTTGATAACTCAAATCCCAAGATGACAAATTTCCAAGGCTAAACAAGAAGATAAATTTTTGAAATGTCATTTAGATCAAGAACAGAGCATCGAAGGGTGAATCTAACCATTCCACCTCAGTCCTGTGACTTCTACATCAAATATCACGATTTTGAAAGGGAGAAGCAGGACTCTGACTCCAAGAATAACAATCGTATTTGAGATATACAAAAACCCACAGATTGAAATACCAGTCAGCAAATTGGACTAAACAGTAACCCACCATTTCAATCGAAAATCAAGTAAAACCTTGAGGGTCCTCACCAAGGTTCCATTCTAGGGAAATGTATCTAACTCAGAGGAAAAAAAACCTATGAAAATCCTAAGGCAAGGTTACCCTCTATACGAGGTCTTAGTCGAAGGGATTAAGGTTGCAACTGAAGGGAAGAGGAGGTACCCCACTACCGACGACAGAAAAATAACAATGGATAGCAGGGATCCACCAACCTCTAACCTGATAGAAATTGTTAGGGATTTATGTGAAGGGTCGAACTTAGAAACTCAAATTCTAACACAATGAACGAATACTCAAAAAAATTCTTACCATAAATCCGTATTACCCTATTTTAAACACAGAAAAATTTTATTCAACCATTTTATGCGTAGAGATCATGTAGAAGCTCCCATCAGCATAGAACCAATACATTTCATCACATTGACAACAAAAATATAAATAACAGATCTCACACATTCATCACATTTTTTACTACAAAAATATATAGAATAGATCTCATACATTCATCACATTTTTTACTACAGAAATATATGCACAATGGACCTCAGACTGCTCGATMAGGTACATTCTCCAKAGMATTTTAGCTATCYAACCATTCTATAAGTATRAAGAGGTTTGACTAACATTCTACYATCCACCCAATTTACAAATCGKAAATACGACTATAAAATGTATTGAAGTCTAYAACAAATTTYGTTAAGAATTTCGATATAATTTCCMATGATATCTTTATTTTCCTAAGTACTGATTAACAACAATATTCCTAAATTTTAACAATAATACAAAAATGGACAATCGTAACCAATAATATAACATTGATGCRGATAGATATTGCCAACGATCTCCACTCGAGCTTGCGCCTAGCTCCTTTGCTTGTCAATCCAAGGACTTCACCGGTACCTCCCAGGCAATGCTAGGGGTAYTYTTCTTCCCCCTTAGCYCCCCAAGCCACAAAKGGGCCACACACACACAACCAAAAATCCTCTAGCTCCAAGCTTGTCTCGCAAGGTAAAGCCACCACTCTATATCAAGTTGGGTATCCCAACTCTCACAAGTAAAACTAGTCAAAATAATTCAACAACATAAATTTACCAATAAMTAGAGTGATCCCWTTCCCATCTTGACCATTTKCTTTATARGAATTCTTTTACTGACCCATCCCCAGTTTCACAATTWWTTTTYTTTTTAATTAATAAATTAGAATTATTTCCCCCTTACACTTGTCACCCTGTCCCTGGGTTGTACAAGTAATTACATATTAAATTTTAGTTAAAAGTCAATTTCCCTCACCTTTCCTAAATGTGCTCCTTGAATCGCTATTATTTGTCTCTTTATTCCCTAGATTCTTATTTAATGACTGACACCTTACTAAATATGAGTTGAGTTAAAATAAGAGTCTACTTCTAGTTAGATTAGTGTTAGCTAGACTCTAGATACCCTTCTATGCGTACACATATTGTTTCATGCTTTATTTCTTTCTTATCTTAAATTTCAATGGTATTTTATTGCACACATGTGTATTAAATCAAATATTTAGGTTTATTTTCACCCTTTCTTAATTCTTACTTGATTTACTTCATTCCCCTTTTTAATTTAATTTATAATTTAGTTTTAGTCTTCTTACAAAAACTTAGACTTAGGCTTAATTTCTTCCACCCCCCCCTTTTTTTGAAAAGGCTTAGACTTTTATTGGGATTTTTAATTAATAATTTAATATTTCATTAATTAATTAAATCCGGCAAGGCATAAATATTTCTCAAGGTTTAATTATTCTCTCAAGGTTTCTTAGGCCACCTAGATTCATTGACTCAATATTTAATTACACGACATGCCCTTCAAGACACAACTCTGTGCTCCAAGGGTTCCACTTTCCTTTGAGTAGTTTTGGTAGTTGTCCAACCCTTGGATTCATCACTCCATTCGAGTGACCTTGTGAGAGACTAAGGACTTCTAAGGAATAAGGACTCCGCCTTATTGTGCATCCCTTAGAATCTTTGCAAGTGACTGTATTAGTTTTCCCTCATGACATTGTGGACCTATCGAACAAGGTAATCGTTAAACAACAATTCAAGCCACAGAGAGAATGCTAGTAGGTTGTGACAAGGACACTTCCACACTTCTCCTTCAATATATGGTTTTTGTGCATGACCCCTTTACTCCTTATGTGAGGAATATTAGCAAGCATTCGTCAGTCTACATCCATCAACAAAACATTGCCAATGATCCATTTACAAAACCATACTATAATTGATCATTTGTTATGTATGCATAAACGAAATACTCAAACAAATACAAGCCACTCCCTAAATCAATCTGAAGTCCAAGGAGGTCCATTGATGCCATCGATATCCACAATATGTCTAGTGTCCTACACACTCAAGGAAAACGTGTGAATAACATATATATATATATATATATATATATATATATATATCAAATATCAATAAATCAAAACCCTCAACACCATCATAAAGATCCATAATCAAAACAAGTGGCCATGTATATAGCCGGTTCACTTGTACGCAAGTGTCCTCAAAGAATGAGTCGATAACATGTGCTCACAAGAGCGAGATGTTAAAGAATCTTGGCCACATACGTTGACAACTGTCATTAAAATAAAAACATTTTGCCACCCTATTTTCAATATATGATGTAAAACCTAAGCTTTGATATGCAATGCAACATTATATATTTTTAATTATTATGATTTGCTCTACTCTAAGCAATGTAATATGTAAAACATTGTACATTAAGAATAATAAAATGAAATTTACACTATGAGGTGTCAATCGTTAAGGACCAAAATAATGAGTGGCCATGATTCCAGAGGAGAGGAGACTTAATGGAGATTTTGAAAGAGGTTGAGTCAGAAAGTCATACCACTTAGTTATTCCAGCAAAGATTGAGTGTAAGCATCCTTGGGGAGAAAAGTATGAGTCAAGAAAGCATAGTAAAAGAGAGGATTTAAGTAGGAAAAATGAGTAGTTTTTCTACAGATAACAAGAAGTGAGGAAAACTAGAGGAGAATGTTGTGAAAAAGTGGTCACTCATAGTTTATATGAAAGATATCTTGTTGAAGATAAAAATTATGAACTCTTGTTGTAGAACTCTTGTTGTAGTTGGATTTCTTGGAGCCTCTAGTAGAGAGATTCCTGGTAGGTTGAAGAGCATAGAGGGAAATATCATACCTTAGGTTGTGAAAATTTATGGGGAAGAAATATGGGTAGTTGAAATTGTTGTAGTAGTCATGTCATTTGTTGCAGAGAGAATTGATGCAACATAGCCTATTGTTTGGTGTAACATTCCGCTCTTGCGAGCATATGTTATTGACTTATTCTTTGAGGACACTTGCGTGAAATTGATCAGGTTATGGTACATGGTTATTTTTTTCTCTTATGGATTCTTATGATGATGTGGATAGATTATGATTTTATATTAATTGGTATATATGTATTGACAGATGTTATTGACGAGTTTTACTTGAGTGTGAAGGACACTTAACAGATTGTGGATGCCAATGGCATCAATGGACCTCCTGGGACTCTGGATTGAGTTTTTCATTTATGTATATGTGACATATGATCGATTATAGTATGATTTTTTATATGGATCATTGACAGTGTTTCGTTGATGGATGAAGGTTGACGATTGTTTGGTAATCTAACTCACATAAGGAGTAAAGGGGCCATGAACATAGACAAGATATTGAGGGAGTGGTATGGTAGAGTCTATGTCACAGCCTACTAGCACTCTCGTTGTGGCACAAATTGTAGGTTAACGATTATCTAGTTCGAGAGGTCCACGATGCCGTGAGAGAAGACTAAGACAATCGCTCATGAATATTTCTAAGGGGTGCGCAATAAGGAAGGGTCCTTATTCCTTAGAATCCCTTAGTCTCTCACAAGGTCTCCTGAATGGAGTGTTGAATCTAGGGGTTGGACAACTAGCAAAACAGTCAAAAAGCGAGTGGCACCCTTGGATGCACCGGAGTGCGTCTTGAAGGGAATGTCACGTGATTTAAAAAGAAATTTGAGTCAATGAATCTAGGTGGCCTAGAAAAACTTGAACGAATAATTAAACCTTGTAAAATCTTGAGCATTGCGAGATTTAATTAATTAATTAAAGATTGAAATGATTACCTATAAATACCCAAATGAAAGTCTAAGCCTATTCAAAAATTAAGCCTCAGTCTAAGTTATTAAAAAGACTAAAACTAAATTATAAATTTAATAATTAGGGGATGAAGTAAATCAACTTAAGAAATTAAGAAAAATAAAATAAACCTAATACACATATGTGCAAGAAATTACTGAATTGGAATTTAAGGTAAGAATGGACTAAAGTTGAAAGAATGTGTACGCATAGAAGTGAATCTATAGTCTATTTAAAACTAGTATAACTAAAGAAGAATCCTGATTCAGATGGATATCGGTGGCCACCCACCTTTTCCAACTCGCTCAAAACAGTTTTCTGACAATTTTGGCAATTTACTATTTTTAGCAGTTTTAACTTCTGGGGCCATTTTGAGGGTCTAAATGAAGGTTTTTATGGATAGAGCTCTTCAGTTGTATCCTAAGGTATTATTTAGCCCCAAAATGAATCTCATCGATGATACCTTTCCGACGAGTTATCACACACCTAAAACGGAGATCGTATGCAAAAGTTACGACCCCGAGAAGTTGATGTACTAACTTACCCAAATGGGGCTCGCATGACTTTTGGTGCTTCATCTCCTAGGGTTAGGTTTTTGGATGTATAGGGTTTTTGGAAATCTGTTTTATTGTAAAAATTCCTTCAAATCCTCATTGTAATCTTATTCTTGCAAATTCGCGCAACCGTCACATCTCTTCTTAGAGATAAGCCGCCATCATTCCAGCAAGCTTGTTTCCGCTGCATTTTACAGTTTCAGCTTATTTCGTTATTGAATAGAAAACCAATTTTACTATATCTCTGTTATTTTGTGTTAAACACCTATTAATAATCTGTATTCATTTTGTTCTACTCATAAAATCTGGATCAGCCGTATCAGAGCGGTCTTCTCCTTGTTGTCTTAATGCATGTCCCCAACGAGGTCGGAGTACAAAGAGTTGGGTCTCGAGCTTGTTTCTCTTGAGGACAAAAGCTCAGAGCACACCCAAGCGACCTCTCATGGTAGGAGAAAATAAATATGAAGGGACAGGAGATCCTTTCAAACTGTTGATTGAGAAATCCCTCATGCAATAGAGGAACGAGATGATGAGTAGTTTCGCGCAAATCCTTCGGTGACTACCAGCAGGCGACGCATCTTTTTCGAATGGAGGCACCACCCCCTTCAAGGTACAATTAAACTTCGATATTCCTATCTTTGAAGGTTAGATAGACGCAGATGCTATAGAAAAGTGGTTGAATCTACTAGAAGGGTATTTGTTTGTCCATAACTTTTCGAATAGAGAAAAGATTACTTTTGCATTCCTCAAAGTCGTTCCCCATGTCAAAGATTGGTGGGAAACTTTCTGTGAGAAAAAGGAAATAGAGGAAACCTTATTAATTTTAGTCACAACCACCTGGGAATCCTTCAGGGATTCTATTAAGGAAAAATACTACCCTGTCAGACGTTATGACGACATGTATACCAAATGAACCACACTGTGGCAAGAAAGAGACCAAGCAGTGCCAAAGTTCAGAAATATCTTCGATGCCTTACACACCAAGATAGGTATCAAATATTCAGAGCGACATCTGGTGCTCAAGTATCGCGGTTCTCTACATAGATACATCCATACCAAAATGAAATTTTTGGACATCTCATCCTTGGGCGTGGCCTACCGATATGCTGTCAAAATCGAGCAGAAGCTCAAACAAAAGACGCGGCAATTTGGGCCTGGGAACCCCTCACAAAAAAAGCTGGGAAAGGGCAGCCCCAACCCAAAGAACAAAGGACAGAGCAAGTATGGACAGTATCAAGACAACGAGTCCAAGCCACAAGCAAAGAAGGACACCGGAAAGACAAAGAAAGATATCGGGAAGTGTTGCGACTTCCATAAGAACCCTTGGCATAACACTACTGACTGCCGCTCAAAGCACTCGTTGGTGGCCAAAGTGAAAGCCTCTGAATCATATGTGGATTCTGAATCTGAGCCATAAAGATAAAGGGGAAGACAGATCATTGACGCGAAACACAGTGCCACCGTTGCTACCACCAAGCTCCATCCTGGTGAACCAGACGAGCCAGAAAAAGGAGAGCGCCTCTTCCATTCACAGATGTGGGTAAAAGGCACCCCACTGCACTTCATCATTGATAGCGGCAGCTAGAAGAACCTCATATTAGCAATGGTCGTTAAGCGGCTCTCCCTACCAACAACGTCGCACCCACAACCCTACACCATTGGATGTCTCCGCCAAGGAAGCGATCTCCGCGTCAGCCAACAGTGTTGACTGTTGTACGGCATCAAGCCCTTCAAAGATGAGGTATTATGTGATGCTGCTCCTCTTGAAGTTTGTGATGTTCTTTTGGGCCAACCTTATTTATGAAAACTTCATGTTGTATATGATTCTAGGCCTCGTAGTGTTATTATTACTTTGAATAGGAAATTGTATAGGATACCTAAGGCAGTCCTACCTAGTGCTATTTCCTTAATCTCTACTAAGCAATGCAGGAAGGTCATCTCTCAGAAGGGGAAGTTTGTTTTCTTCGTGATTCACTCTCAGAATAAGAGAAAGATCACAACCACATCTAGGGTCTTTGCAACCAACCTCTCCACATAGCATAATCAAGTAGATAAGGTCATGGAAGAATACTCAGATATATTCTCCTCACCTACAGGGGTACCTCTGCACTGTCAGGTCCAACACCCCATTGATATGACCCCCGACACACCACTACCCAATGGGCCAATCTATCGCCGCTCTTTGTTAGAGAATGAAGAGATCAAGCGACAAATCCAAGAACTGCTCCACAAGGGGCACATCCGTCCCATCTCATCACCTTGCAAGAGCCCAATCATGCTGGTACATAAGAAAGATGGAACTTGGTGACTCTGTATTGATTATCGAGCTCTAAATAAAATCACAGTCAGAAACCGGTACTCGATTCCTTGAATCGACGACCTCCTTGATAAACTCATACGGGCCAAATACTTCAGTAAAATTGATCTGAAATCTGGCTACCACCGGGTCCCGATAGAACAGACAAATGTATGGAAGACCACCTTCAAGTCAAAGGAAGGCCTTTTTGAATGGTTGGTCATGCCTTTTGGTTTGACAAATGCTCCAGCCACTTTCATGAGGAGGATGGATGATATCTTGTGACCATTCACCAATAATTTTGTAGTGGTGTATCTGGATGACATTCTAATTTACAACAAGACTTGGGTTGAATACTTGCAACATATTCAACAGGTTTTGCACACCCTATGGCAGCAAAAGCTATATGCCAACTTGGAAAAATTATCCTTCAGCATGGACAGGGTCCATTACCTCGGCTACATCATTGATTATCATGGCGCACATGTGGATCCAACCAAGATCCAAGTCATCCGTGACTGGCCAGCCGCAACAACACTCACTGAGCTTAAGAGCTTCTTGGGCCTTGCCAATTTCTACCGCAGGTTCATGTTGGGATTCTCCTATACTGCATGGTCCCTCAGGCAAATAAACAGGGGTGGTGGTAAGGAAAAATTTGCATGGGTCTAGTCCCAACAATAAGCGTTCGATGATTTGAAGCAGCGCTTGTGCTCAACACCAGTAATTTCACTACCATACCTGCAACATTCCTTTGAAATCGAGACAGATGCTTCAAACTATGTTGTGGGTGTCGTTCTCACTCAGCACGGCCACCCTGTGGCCTATCATAGTGAGACACTGTCAGATATTATCCATAAGTACCCTACTTACAACAAAGAAATGTACTCCATTGTAAAAACCTGCCGCCAATGGAGACATTACATTCTTAGGAAGGAGACAGACATCCACACTGATCATAAGCCACTGCAGTTCATGCAGACACATGGAAAATTGCAGAATGATTGCCATCAAAAGTGGTCCACATACTTGCAGCAATTTCACGTCAACATCAAGTATAAAAAAGGAAGCAACAATCACATCATTGATTGCCTCAGCAGACCGCCAGTCATGGCACTCACCATGGTGCTAGACTCTTGCGGCCATGAGACATCTAAATGGCCCCAACTCTATGAGACAGATCCTGACTTCACCACCACCTACCAAATGTTAGGTGCAAACGCAGTTGTCAATAATTTCCATCTCCGAGATGGGTTGTTGTGTCGTCTGGGACATATCTGTGTTCCATCAAGTGAGTGAACGAAGTTGATCTGGGAAACCCACTACAGTTGGGTGTGAGGATAATTTGGTGTTGAAAAGATAGTGGTGATGCTACAGAAACATTTCTACTGGCCGAAATTTCGATAGGAGGTTAGCAAGTATATTAGGTCCTGCACTGCCTATGCTATTTCCAAAGTGACCAATAACAAATAGGGCTTGTACACCCCTCTTCCTACCCCTGACAGACCATGGGAATCCATCTCAATGGACTACATGTCGGGCCTCCCGTCCACCAAGCGGGGAAATGACTTTGTTTTTGTGGTTGTTGATCGTTGTTCTAAGATGGAGATTATGGTTGCCTACAAGAAGAGCATCACAGCAGAGGCCACTACCAATATCTTCTTTGAACGCGTCTGGGTACATTTTTGAATCCCAAAAACCATTGTCTCATATCGGGATATTTGATTTCTTAGCACATTCTGGTCGAGCCTCTGGGCACTTCTGGACACCAAGCTCACTAAATCCATGGCCTTCCACCCCCAGACAGATGGCCAACTCGAGGTTGTAAATCGAATGATTGTGCATATCCTTCGCATGTATAATTCAAAGCACCCTCGCACATGGGATGAGAGCCTTACCTATGTCCATCATAGACACAACCAATCCCTACATAGCTCAACCGGCCATAGCCCCTTTCAGGTGGGGTTGGGATTCCAACCATTGGGTCCCATAGATGTTGCACTTCCCCTTGCGTTCACCTCGACCGACTCATCTCCTGCTCCAACTGAAGTTGACAAAGCCACCCGGTTCATTAAGCAGATCCAGCACATCTACCAACAAGTTCAGGATATCCTACAGAAGTCCAATGAAAAGTATAAACAACACCATGATCAACATCGGGTGCCACATAAGTTTTAGGTGGGCGACAAAGTTTGGTTGCACTTGCAGAAAGAACGCTTGACAGGACCCCATCGGAAGCTTCGCCGAATCCGTTATGGGATGTAAAATATCACCAAGGCCATGGGGGATAATTCTTTTGAGCTCAAATTTCCTCCCTTCCTTGGCTTGCACCCAGTGTTCAACGTGGATCTACTTCGCCCTTATTTCCCACCATTATTGGACACCTCAGAAGAAGTAGAACAACTAACACCAATATAACTCAACCCTGATTGCATACAACAGGCATCCAATGATCATATTGTGGAGACACAGATCAAGGGCACTCGACAACAAAATATCCATCTTTATCGAGTAGTCAAAGTAGGGCAGCTCTTGCACCAAGGCAAGTGGCTCACCTGGGGCCAAATTCAACAGAAATTTTCTCATCTGATGGGGGACCTCAATGCAATGGAGACCATCACTTCCTAAGGAGGGAGGATTGATCCATATGGATACCAGTGGCCACCCACCTTTTCCAACTGGCTCAAAATAGTTTTCTGACAATTTTGGCAATTTACTATTTTTAGCAGTTTTAACTTTCGAGGCCATTTTGAGGGCCTAAATGAAGGTTTTTCGGGATTGATCTCCTCAATGATATTCAAAGGCATGATTGAGCCCCCAAAATTAATATCCTCAATGATACCTTTCCAACGGGGTATCACACGCCTAAAACGAAGATTGTATGCAAAAGTTACGACCCAGGGAAGTTGATGTACTAACTTACCCAAACGGGGTCCACATGACTTTTGGCACTTCATCTCCTAGGGTTAGGTTTTTGGATGTCTAGGGTTTTTGGCATTCTAGTTTATTGTAAAAATCCCTTCAGAGCCTCATTGTAATCTTCTTCTTGGGAATGCGCGCAGCCGTCACATATCTTCTCAAAGATAAGCCACCACCATTCCAGCAAGCTTGTTTCCGCTGCATTTTACAGTTTCATCTTATTTCGTTATTGAATAGAAAACCAATTTTACTGTATCTCTGTTATTTTGTTTTAAGAACCTGTTAATAATATGTATTCATTTCGTTCTGCTCATAAAATATGGATCAAATCCTATTTCAACTCAACTCAGATTTAGTAAGGCGTCAGTCATTAATTGGAAATAAGGGGAATAAAGAGACAACTCGGATTGATTTAAGGATTTTTTTTAGGAAGACTGAGGGAAATTGAATTTAATTTAAATTAAAATGTGGAACTTCTTGTAAAACTGAGGGAGAGGATGAAAAGTGTAAGGGGGGAAATAATTCTAAATTATTTAATTAAAAAACGAATTAATTGTGCAAGTGGGGATGTTTCATGGATAAATTCTATAAAAAATATGGCCTAGCTGATAAATGGACCACACTGGTTATGGGGAAATCTATGCTGCAAAAATTTTGACTAGTTTTACTTGTGAGAGTTTGGATACCCATCTTGAGAGAGAGTGGTGGCTCTACCTTACAAGGAAAGCTTAGAGCTAGTGTATATTTTTGGTTTTGTGCATGGCCCCTTTGTGGATCGGGGGGCTAAGGGGGAAGAAGAGTACCCCTAGCGTTGGTTGGGAGGTACAGGTGAAGTCTCGACGATTGGAAAGTGCATATTAAAAATTGTGTAGCTGGTCACAGTACTTTTATTAAGATTGTAATGGTGATAGATTAAATTATAGATATAGTTTTAGAATTTTGTCGCGGTTGTATTGTAATTTCTGATGTAATTTTTAAGTTTTAGTGATGGCATGGTATGTTATATAAGGTTAAATTTAGTGTTGCTACCTTTATTTTTAAAAACTAAACTACTTGTACTGGGAATTCTATTGTCGTTGTATCCTTTTACAGGTCCACTCGATCTCACTTGATTTTTTCCAGTCAATATATTATTTTATAAACAAAATGTTGGGTGTTTCCTTTTGTTCTCTTGTTAAAATTTAAATGGTATTTTCATGCTACTTTCCTCAAACAAATCATAGCCTCTTCCCTCGATTTTTGCAACTTAAAAAAAACTCTTTACCCTACACTCGAATTGACATGATTCTTTCCTTCAAATCTTTTCCCTTCCTCTATCCCTCGTGAGGATGGATGTATCAAATGCTAGTTACAGATCATTAGCGTTTTTACTTAGAATATATACCAGAGATCCAAATCGATTTCTTCATTAGCGTTTCCACTCACAATTTATGCCAGATATCCCATGCGAGTTTTTCATTAGCATTTTTACTCAGAATATATGCCAAAGATCCAAATCGAGTTTTTCATTAGTGTTTTTCACTCATAATTTATGTCAGAGATCCAAAACGAGTTTTTCATTAGCGTTTTCACTCAGAAGTTATGCCAGAGATCCAAAATGAGTTTTCATTAGCGTTTTCACTAAGAAGTTATTCCATATATCCCACACTAGTTCTCCCTTAGGCGTTTTTCCTACCAGCAAATTCCTTGGCACCTGCATCTTCTTTAATGCCTACCAGTGAAATTCGTGGTGGCTCTACGTAATCCTTGGTGATTGTTTCTTTAATTCAAAATTGTTAATAACTACCAATGAATTCACCTAGCTCTGCGCGATCCCTGGGATGATTGTTCCTTACTTCACGAATTCCCCTTTCACCTCAGTTGTTAGCGAATTCCCTTCGGCTAAATCCTTACTTCTTCAAGAAGTGTGTATAGTAGCATGGGACCCTTACGCCCTTTTAAATAAATATTATCTCCCTTTAGTTCCAATCTAAATTTTAGTTTAATAGATGAAACCCCTTGTTGTTCCATCAAGACTAGTTCTCCTTATTCTTAACTGGTTGGTGTTAGCATTGAAGCCCTGGCTTTGGTTAATAAGTTGGATCTCCCCCTTTTTCCCTTATATGAAATTTGTAAGTTGATTGATTCCTTTATTTTTACTGTAGGGTGTTTTAAATTTCTTATATGATTTACAAGCCAACTTGAGACCTTATCGATATGTTTAAGCAAGATGATTTTTCTTAATTCCCTCAATGGTTATACAAGCGATTGAATTCTATTAAATTTATTTATTGACCTCCTTATGGCTCCTTGAATGGGTGTATTTGGGTAATGAAGTCTTAATGTGTTGCTTATTAAAATAAACCCTTTTAAAAATATTTAGTTGTGTTATGTTAGGATGGTACATGTTACAGAAGCTTGATGTAATTGATAAATGAGGCTTGACATAAACGAACTTAACTTAGGAAAGGTTCTAAAGATGGGCGCAATAGATCTCTACCTAGTACTGGACTCTTAGTTATGCTTGCATAGATTTTATAACTCCTTAAAGTTTTATACTCTTACTCTATGACACTTGTTTATGGATGAATGATGGATTAAATTAATGGTTTTTATGAATGATTTATAAGTGGATACCTAATGTAAAAGTGGTGATAAATTAATGGATTGTTTAAGAAGATGGTCTTCTTATGGGTTTTTGAATATACAATCTTAGCTTTTCCTTACATACTCTCAGATGACCTTCCTAGTTATGAAAAGGTATATTGGTATCTACGAGATTAAGTTGTATTTATGCTCTTGTTTTATTATTCATTATGAATGTCCTTTTTCTCATTTACACTCCTTGTTGCTTGACAATGGTAAGTATAGTAGAATGTC
>JZKD02S0359447.1:13538-31143 GCA_000966675.3 Picea glauca | reverse complement strand
TATCTCATCACTAGATTTGTGATACCATACATAACTAGACTTCTATAACATTCACTGTCTCATCACGAGACCAATGCTACCCAACAAAAAAAAAACCTAGACATCTATCTCACTTGGGTCCTGAACGAAAAATTACAAAAGAGACTATAAAATATCAGCTATAACCCATAGCAAAAAAGTTCATGCACCAAAAACAAGTCACTGCAAAGTCTCCATACTAGTACTAGAAATCCAAGACCAAAACAAAAGGATACAAGATTACTACTTTAGGATAAAAATAGGAACCTCCTGTCCACCAGACCATTTGTTGTATGTGATATGACCCACTGGTGATTTTAAATCTATTTTTGAAATACCATCAGCCACTGTATTATTTTCTCGATAGATATGAGAAAAAGAAATTGACTTGAAAAAATGCAATAAGTCAATTATTCTATTTTTCCAGCTCTCCAGATTGGCCACCTATAAAATACCTTTACCATTAAGCCAATTTATAACAATCATAGAGTCCCCCATCAAATGCAGTTCTTGAATACCGAGGCTTTTTGCTAAAGTGAAGGCTGCCCATGCTCCCATAAGCTCCTCCTTTGAATTAGTACCTGAAATACAGTTTAAAGTCCAACGATATTCCAAGTTAGAATATTTAATTTGATAACTCCTCCTGCTCCACACCGATTTCCATTGAATTGTGAGGCCCCATCGAACCATGCTAGTACCTTGTCTTCAAGGAAAGTAATCGGTTGAGATATTTTTGAAGAGGCCGCTGAAATGATTTGTTTCAAGACTACAGATCCTGTTGAAAGAAAAAAAATCTTTTTGTTGAAGGTAATCTTTCCTCAAAAGAAATTTTGTTCTTGTCCTTCCATATAAACCAGCAGATGAGTGTGGCTACCTCTTTGATCGATTTATTATGAATAGACTAGTTATGTAAGCATTCTCTAACAAAAACTCCATTCCATCCATTTTCTAATTTTAAACTTTGTTTAACTCCTTCCCAGATAGAAACAGTGAAAGGGAAACTAACAAATACATGTTGGCTTGACTCTTCATTTGTTCCACATGGACAACACATGCTAGGACCATAACAACCCCTCCTCTGAAGGTTTTCCCAAGTAATAATCTTATTCTCTAACAATTGCCATAAAAAGAGTTTGATTTTTAATGGGCATCTCCATTTCCATAATTGAATTCTCCAACCTTCTACCTTCCCTGGTCAGAATTTGTTTGATAGAGTATTTTAGAAATTTTTAACTGAAATAAGACTAGTGTTATCAACTCCTATCCGCATAAGTTCATCAGGATGTTCCTTTAGGACAATGCCAACACGCAGTAGTAGATTCTTGTAATTTTCCCACTCATAGCCTAGGTCCCCTTCCAGTTCGAGATCGTTGCTCATGGCCCAATTTTTCCCCAACAAGCTTAAGGATGATGGTCAACTTGCTTGAAAAATAAATAAGATATTATTTATGTTTATTTCCCGAATCAGATCCTTCAATAGCAATGAAGCTTCATTCAAACCACCAATACAATCTCTACCAATAATAATTTCTTTTTCAGAACCAGGATTCCAGGCTATTCTATCAAGGATAATTGGCAATGTGCTTAGAATATTTTTCCATGATTGTGATCCAAAGGGAGTAAATCTCATAGTCGACCTCAACCAGGAACTTACTGCGACATGAGGTAAATACTTCTCTTTGATAACCCTTTTCCATATCCCAGGCTTCATTAAAGCACACCATAAAGTATTAGTAGCCAAAGCTCTATAAAATATAAATATATTATGTAAGACCCATCCTCCAAGCCGCTTAGTCTTATCTATAATTTGCCAATTACAAATATGATATCACTTCTTAGTTTTATTTCCATCCCATAGATAATCATAACTTAGTCTACGTAACTTAGTTAACACCGTTACAGAAATATGGGCAAGTGTCATCCAATAGACCGGTAAACTCTCAAGAACAACTTTTATAAGAATCAGACAACCTCCCAAACTGAGCCACTTATTACACCAATGGTTTATCCTCGTCTCAAACCTGTCAACTAACCACTGTCAATCCATGGTTTTATATCTTCCTGGTTTCATCAAATAACCCAAATATTTGAAACCACAGTTAAGATCTTTAACAGAATAACTGATAACATCTACAATTCTTTGAAAGGAACCAGGGTTGACACATGCATGCAAAACAATGGATTTTTGGTAATTTATGATCAAACCTGATGGCCGACAAAAAACTTGAAGTATACTTTGAATTTTCTCCCACTATGCTAAATAATCTTTTGTCATAATAAGAATGTCGTTCAAAAAATGTAAACGGAGGGTCCTAATCATACTGGATACTTTAATCAATGTTATCTGACCCTTTGATTTAGCTTTCTTTAAAGCCAGACTAAGCCCCTCCATTACTAAGATAAATAGTAAAGGAGATAACGACCATCCATGTCTCAAACCCTTGCTACTCTTAAAGAA
Organism: Picea glauca; assembly: GCA_000966675.3. Lineage (NCBI taxonomy): Eukaryota > Viridiplantae > Streptophyta > Pinopsida > Pinales > Pinaceae > Picea > Picea glauca. The sequence continues at coordinate 28,667 of JZKD02S0359447.1, read as the reverse complement.
ATTAGTTTCCTCTCCATTTATTAATGTAGCATAAGTAGTGGAAACTACACAAAACATGATCCAATTCGTAGTCTTAAACCCAAAACCACTTTGATGAAGTACCATCCTTAAAAAATCCCATATAGTACAGTCGTAAGCCTTCCTCAAATCAATTTTAAGGATTAATGCTTTCATCTTCCTTGCTCTAATGCTGTGAAGACATTCCTGAGTAGTTCCTAATAGCATCCAAAATTTGTCGACCCTTGAGGAAACCAAGCTATTTTTCTGAAAGTACTCTAGATAGAATAGGTTGAAGTCTTTTAGAAATGATTTTTGAAATGATTTTGTAACAGAGGTTACACGGAGAGATTGGCCTAAAATCATTACATAATGTAGGTTTATTGACTTTTGGAATAAATGCTACAAAAGTGGAGTTGATCGAAGGTATGATCTCCCCTTTCAACCTCGTTTCTTCGACCATATCCACCAAGTCCTAACCAACAAGCTTGAAAAAGGAATGGTAGATCGACATTCCAACCGTTTGGTCCAAGACTTTTGTCTCTGGCAGAAACTTTACTAACTTCAAATACTTCATCCTTTATAACTACTTTTTCTAAATCCCGAACCTCCAATTCAGTTACAAAAGTAGGAAATAATCTAACTGATTCCAGTCGTTACTCCATGAAAGACTGATCAATATCATTGTAAAAAGAAATGAAATGTCTGACTGCTTCCTCTTTTATACCTTGTTAACCAGAGTGAACATTTCCTTTCTCATCGTTGATTTCCCAGATAAACTTCTTATTTCTCCTATGGCTAGCATATATATGGAAAAACGTTTTATTTCTATCTCCACTCTTGATCCATATTGCCCGTCTTTTTTGACGCCAACTCTCCTCTTCTACCAAAAGGAATCGGTTTCTTTCAACTTCAAACTTAGACAAATTTATAGAATCCTCCATAGTAGTGATACCCAAACTTATATTAGTGTAAACTTAATCAATAGCTTACTCAATTTTTGACAGGTCTTCCTAATCCTTTTTTTCTTTTTTCTTTGGCCCATTCCTTAACTCTTTCTTTCAGCAGTGATAGCTTTTTGACTAGTCTCTTTTGTGATCCAACTATAATTAAATGTCGGGGGTCATTCCAAACCTATATGACAATATTTCCGAATGAATCATCCTTTAACCACTCCGGATTTAATTTGAAAGGAGAAGGTATTGTTGCAAAACAAGATCCAAATTCCATCAACACAGGAGCATGATCAGACAAAAAGGGATACTCAATCCAATTTCGAAACTTCTGAACTGTTGAGATAAGAGATTTAGCAATTAAGAAACGATCAAGTCTCTTAGAAAGACACGCATCACCTAATCTTCCATTTCGCAAAGTCGCCACTTTTTTCAGTGGAGCTACATCCAAGAGACTATTATTCTGGAACAGGGCTTTGAAGAATCCATCTAACGAATCCATTTGTGCTGAAAAACCCCATAATTCATATGAGGAAGTAATTAAGTTTAGATCACCTGCTAGAATTAAATTATTGAGGCTTAGAAGACCAACATCCTCTAATGCTTCCCAGAATACTTTACGATCCTGACAGGGTCCATAGAGATTAAGAAAAGAAAGCTTCCTTTTGTCCACTCTTAAAAAAAATGACAATAAGATGCCACCAATACATAAGTAAGGCACCAAGTCGAAAAAGGAAGGATCCCAAGACACCAGAAGTCCTCTAGAAGTTCCAACAGCACTGACTGCCCAGACACACCAATCATGTCTTAGTTTAATCATGAAGGATCTAGCTTTTTCTGCTGACACCAATGTCTTTTGAAAAAAAAATGATATTTGGAGAAGTTTTACTTAGTAATATACGAAAGGAGGCCAATTTAAGGGGGCCTCCAACCCCTCATATATTTGAGGAGAGCAGAATCATGGCTTAACCTTGGCTTGGGCCTTTATGCCTCTAAGCACCCTTTGTTGAGAAGAAGAAGCAGGGGTTTCTAAAGTGTTGATATCGGCCCCTACCAATCGCGACCACTTCAAGTTTTAAGAGGAGAAATCTCATAACCCAATCCATGAGACCACGCAGGGTCAGAATAGGAGGGAGTATTAGTTGATTTTTTAGACTCCAATGAACCTGTCTCTGTCGAACAGTCCAAAGGAATATTACCCCTATAAGTCACTAAAGGGATGAGAGCCGTGGAAATTGCTAAAGGGGAGATCAATTCGGATAGAATCCTATCCAAAACTGAATCACTGGTTGGCGATTCACTATAGCCCAGGAGCAAATGTAAATCAATGTCGTGAACCGAAAGGTCAGGTAGACTAGCAGGCTCCCTGACTTTTTGAGAAATAATGAAAACATCACTTTGTAACGAAGGAAAAGTAGATTAGTCGGAGTCAAAGCTTTAGGAGAGCACTCCAATTGGGGTTTTTCACCCAATTTACCCATTACAGGAACATCTAACCCAAATGGCTTACTATTAACAAAATCTTCCCCGAAAGTTGTTACAGGGTCTGGATTCTTACTTAATAGTTCTCTCTCCCACAATGATAAAGAGTTAAAGATACTTGGACAAAATAATTTTAACTTACTGACAAAGGATGTGTCCTTTTCCTCAGTATTGTCCTCCAAGCTTAGTGTTAGAATCTCTACTTCACCACCATCATCCACTATTCTAAAAAATGTATCACCAAAGTCTTCATCAGATGTACCATTATCCTCTCTTAAACCCCGATTAAAAGTACAGTTAGCTCTCAAGTGACTTGTCCGTCTGCATTTGGAGCATATGAATGGCAAACCTAAATAGTCCAGCCTATGTGTGAACATGAATTCTCTCCATTCTATTTCTAAAACTTCTGATAAACCCGCATGGGTATACACTTGAACTAAAACTTTTGCCATCCTTTTATCACTTGTATGCATCACAACTTTAACTACCCCAATGAAGTGACCCAAACAATCTCCTATCGCTTTCACCGCACTGTGATCCCACAACTATAGAGGCAAGTTTGGAAGAAGCACCCATAGGTGTCGAAATCTAAAATACTCAGTATTTGGGTTAAAACTGAATCTCCATATTTTAATCATTAGACTTCCACCATCAATTTGCCAAAAAACCTCCAAAATATGTTTAGTATCTTCTGGGATTTGAAATACAAAGCCAAACCATCCCCAAGATAAGGAAAGGAATACTGGAGAGTAGCCTAGAATAGGAAGCCAATTCTTCTGAAATGACTCTTCAAGTTGTGTCTGAATACGAGAGCGATAGGCCATCCTAGAAACTATAATGCATAGCTCCAAGTTGCACGATTCTTCCAAACCTACATTGTCCCCCATGACTAGCCTTCGCCTATGTATCTTAGGTTTCGATACTTTAGCGAAACGCTTCACGTTAATAAAACTATCCGAAGGAATGGTCGATAGGGTATCAAGGTTTTTAATGCACTATTCTCCACTCTTCACACTAGTAGCCTCTCCTCTGATACATATCTGGTTAATCTTCGGGGAAGGAGGGAGACTTCTGCCATGTTTAGTGCTCGAATGAGGTAGGTACAATTCTTCTGCCAAAAGGTTAAGAGGATATTGGATAGCCTTCTGAGGTGTGCTTCCTAGACCGTAGGTGTCATTAATAATTTTTAATTATCGACCGGTGTTATTATTTAAGACACATAAAGAATCAATCAATTCAAAAAAACCATTCCTTGCCCACTGCTCCTCGTCATCTACGCTAAGCAATGCGCTGACCTCATACTCCATGATGGAGGGAACTCAAGACAAACCAAAGGGATCCACCACTACTTCCAGTCAAATCACCCTTCTCTGTATTCAAAATAGAATCATTAACTAATCCATAAAAGACAGGCCCGATAATCTCAGGGAAAAGACAGAGTATCCAGATCCCGTCAGTGACATCAAAAACCAAGTCAGTAATAAAAATACATGGAACATCTCGCCGATAAAGTTTGAGAATCCCGGAAAGCTTGGAAGAAAAAGAAAACCACCTACTAGAGACCAAAGAGCAGACTCTTCTCCAGCCTTGGTTGACCCCACCAACCTTATCCACCAAAAGAAAAAAACAAGAGGAGTATAGAGAGATTCCTTAAGAAACAAAGGAAACCATGGAAATTGTCCTTTAGTCAACCCAGTGAAAACTTGCAACAAAACCAATGTTTAGGATTCAAAAAAATCTCTCGCCAAAAAAAACGCTCCATCACTACCTTCTATTTTTTTTATTTACAAGCTTTACAAATCACTTTCTAAATATTTTAAAAAATGGTATTTTCATGTTAAAAAATTATATTTAGAATTTGAAAGTAGTCTTTTTGTTTTTTGTTTTTCTTACCTTTTTAAAATTAATATAGTTATGTTAAAAAACATTGCATTTCTACAAATTTGTTATCTAAATCTTATCAAGGATTTACTTTCACCTCGTTTATATGCAAGTGTTATTGTTATGATCTTTGGAAGTAGGCATTCAATTTATTTTATCTTCATGTCATTTTTCATTTTTTTTTTTTATAATAAAAAATTATAAACATAAACATAAAAAATAATTATAAATATTAAATTATATTTAATTCAATAATTTAATTTACTAACATAAAATAATATCAAAATAAATAAAGCAAAATTTTAAATACAGTTTTACTCTGATAATCATCCCCTATTTCTAATTTCATAAATGAAAATCAATAACTACTCTCTCCTTGCCCTAGTTCTTCTTAATTTTTTAGTTCATCATTTTTGGGTTATCTTTTAATATTTTCTATTATTCTTTCTTTGGGGTTTATCTTTCAAACACGGGTAGGTTTTATTTTATATTCTTTCATCGAGGCTTGGATTGCAACAGAGGTTCAAGGTATATTTACTATTTTATATTCTTTCATCGAGGCTTGGATTGCAAATGAGGTTCAAGGTATGTTTAAGGAGATGGATTTTCAATCCATCTAGGAAATCTCCTTTAATAACATTCTTATGGACTTGTTTTTTTAATTACTTATTATTTCAAGATAATTATATCTTTTATTTAAAAAAAATTGTTTAATAATTTTTTTTTATTTATACTATGAATTTAATGGTTAACTATATTCAATTTCCACTATTTTGTTATTGTCACTTTTTACATACTTAATTTTTATATTTTCAATTTCTTATAATAAAAGGAAAGGGTTTCTATTCATTTATATAATGGTTTAGGAAATCTCTATGAAATGGAAGGTTTTATGGAATTTTTAAAGTAGTTTTAACTCTTTTTTTTACTCACAATGTTTAAATCTTTTCAAAAAAATTATAAACTTTGAAAAAAATAATTCTTAGAAAAATTATAATAATATGATGGCAAGAAAGACATCACTATGAGGTTCAAAACAATATATTAGCTTTTGATTGCTTTTGGATTTTCTAGATTTAAGATATCACATAATAAATTTTAGAGGGTTCAAAACAACATATTATTTTTATATTATTTTTTTATTGTATTAATAGTTTAGATTTTGGAGATTTAAAAGAAAATTTGTTTTAGATTTTATTATTATTATTATTATATTTTAAGTTTTCATATATAATTTTTTTTATGTTATGTTTATTAGTTTTATATAATTAAAGTTATAATTTTTTTAAAAACTTTTAAATAAATTGATGAAGATTTTAAACATGCACTTATTATTTATTTACCTATTTTTTTAATAACTATTTTATCATAAACAAAATTATGAATTTTCTTAGATATTTCATTTATGGAATTTTCATATAAGTATTTGTTTAGAACAAAATTGGAATTTTCATGCAAATCATTTGAAAAAAAAATATGTAACATTTTGTGTATAAATTGACGACATAAACCTTGAAATTATTAAAACATAAATTCAACTCCCTTGGACCTTGAGTTAACTACAACTGTTAAAATACATGTAATTTTGATCAACATGTTTAAAGTGAATTAGATGTTATATTTTACATAACATTACTTTTAAAACTAAATAACGATTTTAATTAAAACAAAATGATTTTAATTAAGACATCCTATCATATTCCTCCATTGGTTTGTTGAGTTAAACTTTAGATGAAAGGGAATCTCAATAGATGATCGACTTATATACTTCATCCATGAGAGATGCTTCTATAATGTACATTAATGAGAAATAAATACAAAATGTCAATTCCCCACAAAAGGGAAATGGTATAACGACAATCCATCTATTGATGTAGTTGCTTCTATTTAAAAGACAAGGATGAAATTTAATAACAAATTGAAAACCATTTGCTACCAAATACAATCGAATATTTTAAGCATATTTTAGGTGACCGTGAAAAACGAGACTCTTCGAAACCAATAGCATTACTTGTAGTGGTAGCGATTTAATTCTGTTGATTTTGGTGCAAGGGATAACGGTTCAATGACCAGCATGCTTCATCAAGAACACACTCTTTCTTTTATATTATGTATTTGTTATTATTATTTTGAATACCTATTTATATTATTTATTTGTTATTATTTTGGATAGTTATACAAATCTTTTGATCCAGGTGTTATATGTATGATTTTTTCCATTTTGGGATATTTGTTTTCAGTCTTTGTTCGGCTGTACTTTATTATACCCTTAACGACGAGATATAACTGTTCAGCTGTACCTTATTATACCCTTAACGACGAGATAGAAGCTGAGCATGAACTCCACGCTCTTGGTTTCAATTACGTTTCTCTGCAGTTTGACATGTTGGGAAGCCGAATCAAAACATAGCATAAAACAGAGCATAAACAAGATCAAAATGTTGCATTAAATCAAACACAATAATCCTAAAATTTGTCACCATGATTTATATGGAAATTAAATGAGGGAAAAAAACACTGACAATGATAATTCGTATACTTTTATTCAAGGGAGAATTACAATAGCCAACCCAGGCATACCATCCTCTCCTCTCACACACACAACACCTCAGTATTGTGCCTTGCTCTCACACACTCACTACACATTCCACTCACACCTCTATGGGTATGATCATATATATAACATCTATCACTTAGTTACACAGACTGATCATGAATAGATCACATAGTTACATAGACATATCATAAATAGATTGCATGCATGCGCATCAACATAGTTGCATTAAACCAAGAGAAGCCAAACACCATCACAACGCTCCAACTTCTCTGACAATATCGTTACGTGAAGCATGGACCATTCTATCTCCTTCAGTAACCTGTCTAATAAACTGATGAGCTTGTTCAAATCTCATGAATCATAACCACAGAGAAAATCAATGCAACCATTGTAGGTGATACTTGTGCTTCTGTGTTTGAAGAACTCATTTCCATGCTCTTGACCTGGTTTTTCCATGTGTCTACTGACAACACCAATTATATGTGAAATGTTGATCATTTCCACATCGCAATCATCAAACTTCCTACTAGCATATAATACTCGAGACATATAGCCATTTTCTTCTTCACCAATTAGGACATAAACCTGAAGAGAACTTACAACGGAAATCCAAAGGGATTTTATTGGTTTTACATTATTCATACTGAATTTTGTAAGTATCTTCACCACATAATTTTGTTGTGATAACCAAGCTTGCCATATTTCTTGTCTCTATGTATTTTCATGCCCAAGATAATGAATATACCATAAACACAATGCTTATACTCACTTCCTATAAAATTTGGCTCATCATGAAGGAATCAAACATCTTGTACCATTTTTCTAGCATGCTTCAGGTCATACCATGATTTTTGAATTTGCAAACAAATCTTCTATTGTGATTCTTAATTAACCATTCTAGTTGTTCTATATACATCCCCTTATTCAAAAAACTCCACGTAAAACAATTTTAACATCTAGTTGTACTTTCACAACCAGTGCTAACAGAACATGAATAGAAACAAGATTTTAACAATTTGGTGTGAAAATTTCATGGAAATCAATACCTTCCAAATATATTTCTACTATCAACCATGGTTTGAACCTTTCTTCTTTTACTATGTTTGATTTTATAAAAGGAGATTCATCAAACACTACATCTCTATCCATGATGATTCTATGGGTAGTAGGATCCCAGAGTCTGCACCCCTTAGCATCATCACCATATCAAAGATCTACCTGTTTGATCTAGGTCCTACTTACAAAGATGATAAAAAACCATAAGCATCACAACCAAATAATTTCGCATTGAGTAATTACCAGATGACATGCTCATACCTCTTCCTAAATCTTCTTTTCTTTTGCAACCGATGGTGACCGAGTTACCAGATAGCACAACCACTTATGCCCACAACTATTGTTGTAACTTGGTATTATTGATCATACCTATTCAATCTCAACTTCCTTGCAATACTTTTCAAGTTCCATGGATATGAATTTACCTTCATCATATATTCTCAAACACTTGATTAACCTGCCAACATATCATCCTTTCTACAAACCCACCTTTCTAAACTAGACACTTTGCTCCACCTTGAACTTTGCATTCAAACAACCTTGATCAAGTCCGACCAAGTCGGCAAAGTAAGCCTTCACCGCTTACCTCTAGGCCCATTTACAATGGATTTCACCAACCATTTTATAGGCTTCATTACATGCAATTCATGGAAACAATACCACAGAATACCCAAAAAAATATGGACCCGAAAAACCACCTGCTTTGACTTAAAAACAGATTTAACTCTTTCACCGAGTTAAGGCTAACCCAACATACATGCCCCCCCAACATATTCAATCTACCTAAATCTACGTCTATACTTTTCATAGGTGACCTGATAAACCATGGATACACATGTCTATCCAGGTCTTACAATCATATGCCCATTTACATGCAATCAATAATTTGTACAACTCCAAAGTAAATAATTTTTTTTTTCACGGTGACTCAACCATCACTGCCCTGCACCTTCTATGTGAACATAGGTGGAGAGGCACAAAAGACATACAAAACTTCATGAACTATACATGTAGCTGAATTTGCTTATTTTCTAGAGTTCTCTTTGGATGCTTGTTGTATTTTCCAACAATCCTTCTTGAGACGCCCAAATTTGCCACAAAACTAACATTTTTCCTTACCCTTACTATCTTTTGACTTAGACCTGGTTGTACCTTTCTGATCTTTCTCTCCTTCTGTAGATCGGCCTCTAACCACCATTGCTTCTTCTATTGAGGTTTCCTTATTGGATATTCTCCTCATTTCCTTAGACAACAGAGCTCCCACAAGAGTGTCATATTTTATGACATATCTTGTATTAAACCACATAGTTATGACCATATGATCCCAAGACTCAAGCAACAAACACAGTAGCGTAACCGCCTTGTCCTCATCTTCGAACTTTACTTTCATACTAGTTAATTGAAAAATCAAAGTATTGAAAACATTCAAGTGATCAACAATTTATGTACCTTCTTCCATCCACAAATTGTACAACTGCCTCTTCAAGAAGATTTTGTTTGAAAATTTCTTTGTTATATGCATACTCTCCATTTTAGTCCACAAACCTGTTGTTGTCTTCTCTTTAGTGATATTAAACAAAACCTCATCTACCAAACACAAATGAATAGTATTGAGGGCTCTTGCATCCAGATCCTCCCAGTCCTCGTCTGTAATGCTTGTCGGTTGCTTTGAATTTTCATCCAATGCCTTGTGCAATCCTTGTTGCACAAGCAGATCCCGCATCTTGAGTTTCCATAGCACAAATTTATTCTTAAATCTTTGTTGCACAAGTAGATCCCACATCTTGAGTTTCCATAGCACAAATTTATTCTTACCGCTGAATTTCTCCACCTCAAACTTAGAACTCTACACTTTCAGCATTAATAAAAAAACTCCAAAACCACTACTTATAAAACCAAGCCTTTATATGGAGAAACCAATCTTAATTCAAACTTGAACTCAAAAATAAAAATATTAATTTAAAAAATTTAACCATAGAAACCTTTTAAAAATACATCCACCTCTTCATATAAAGATATATAGTCTAAAAAGGATCATTTTAATAAAGTTTACCAAAGCCAATCTCATGCATGCATAATAAGACAAAAGTTCAAACTCATACTTCTCCAACTCTATCAAACAAGAAAGGTCGATTTCATACCATCATACTCGTATAAGCATAAAGGAATCTTTCCATGAGTGTATCGCTCCTCCCTAAATGTATATGAAATTTCTTTAGCAGCCATGAGGGTGCGATGAACTCCAAAATATCTTCGAACTTATCAAAACCTTGAGGGTGCCATGAACTACGATAGTACAAACATAACATTAAATAGAGCATAAGCAAGATCAAACACACATTAAATCAAACATAACAATTCCATAATTTGATATAGTAATTTATGTGGAAACTTAATGAGGAAAAAAAACATGGGCAATGATAATATATTTTTATTTAAGAGAGGATTACAATAGCCAATTGAGGCATACAACCATCATCTCCTCTCATACACACAACACTTCAATATTGCGTCTTCACTCATTACACATTGCACTCACACCTTACACTGAACACGACCATAATCTCCTCTCATACACACAACACTTCAGTATTGCGTCTTCACTCACTACACATTGCACTCACACCTCTATGGGTATTGATTTGTCCCTATAAAAGGGGTGTTGGGAATTATTCTCGAGATCATCAATGACATCAAACTAGGAAACTTTATATATAACATCTAGTGAACTCTATATATAACATCTATCACTCAATTACACACAGTGACCATAAATAGATCATATAGTTCCAAGAAGAATTCATAAATAAATCATGTAATTATACTAACAGTTAATTAAATAAATTACATGCATCACAATAACATAACTGAATGCATTTACATTTAACAACATTAGGAAGTTAGTTGACATGTTTCCACCCTGACAAATATAAAATATTAACAATAAATAAACTTGAGTATGTACACTTAATAATAATTAAATATGCTGAAATTACATGATGGATGACCTGTTATGCAATGCTAGTGCATTGGAACTTACAGTTACATAGCAGAGAACCTTAGAGAATGACAATTGCCACCATCCCTGCAGTTCATACAACGACTTTCTTATGTTTGTGATCATGGACATCACAAAATGAAGCTATTGCAATAGTCCCAAACACCGCCAACACGCCCAAAACCATTCTTCCCATTCTCCTCTGCAAGAAATAATCATTGAACTTTAACTATATATCTCTACTGTTAGATGCTTCTAAGGAATTATGTCATGCTGATGGATTAAAAATAGGGGATTTTGAAGCGACAGACTCTTGAATAACTAATTGCAGTAGGGGGAGTGAAAGTGAGATAGATGCAAACGAAGCAGCACTCGGGAAGAAGACCAATGGCATTGACAACCATAACTACAATGTTATCCCACCCATTGCTCATTAGAGGCGATCCATACTACGTGTAGCGGAGGAAGTAGTAAAATCTCCATGCTTCTCATTTGAATCACCCTCTTGAATGTTGAGTATTGTTCAGGAAGATTACAAATTCAAATAGTGGCACTGTTTATTAATTCCGAGAACCTCTCTGTACTTTACATTTGGATCACCCTCTTGAACGAAGTGCTATTCAGGAAGATTACACAGTAAAATAGTATCAGTTTAACAAGACATGATATGCAGTGATAACTATTATACTTACATCGGTGCGCCATACATAAGAAGATCAATGGAACTTCCTGTAATGTCATGTAAGATAAACTCAACGCTGACATTAATATTTAGTTCAGCTACAGTTTAACAAGAACTAAACTCTAAAGATTAAATCGGTAATTCCTGTTCTAAATGGAAAATTATGACATTTATAATAACACAAAACCGAGCGAGCATTATATTTAGGAGTATGGTAGCGTTGACGGACCTAAAATTCCCAACCCCAAGCGTACAAAGTTGTTCATCGTTTCCTAGTTCCCGAAACGAGAAACTCTGTGTTTCCAAAATGAGGAAAAGGACAAGAAAGTGATTCCTCTGATCTGGGAAGGTGCATACCCGTTTTATCACGTCAAGTTTTACTTCCCTTTCTTGCAGGGGTCTGGGAAAGTTAAAGAGAATATACACGTATATTATTTTTAACCTGGCCGACAAAATAGCAAAACACGACATGACAGCATAAGAAAATTATGAAGGTTGGGTAAATATTCGACTACAGTCCGATAAAAAAGCCACAGACTCGCATCGATTTTTACGAAAGTATATTATGTTATTCCACTGGTTGAGGTTCATCTGGTTTTGGTTTTTGTCTACAAATGCATTTCATTGCTACATTTGGGAATGCTTTCAAGGCTGATTCTTTTTAATTTCTGTTGGCTTTCCTTTACTTCTAAGAGTCCAGAAAAAATATATATTGTTTTCCTACAGTCGCATGCAGTATTCCAAAACTGTCGCCATCTTTTTGATAAATTGTGAGGCAAAGAGAAATGCAGAGAGAAAGAAATAGAACAGTATATTGAAATGTATGAAGAAGTACTGAAGAAGTTGTGTAGCAGTTGATACAATGCAATGGGAGATGGTTGAGCTAAATATGCTCAAGCAAGACAAAAATAGAAAGTACAACTGTCCAGTACAGCTGGCAGTGTACAATCAGACTGTTGAGGTTACATTATGTTTAACACTCCCTCTTAAACTCAACAGTTACAATCATCAGCACTGACTATGCCTAAGTGTTGTCTCTGAAAATAAAAAACTGACTTTCCTAGTGGCTTTGTGAAGATATCAGCAAGCTGATCTCGAGAACCACAAAATTGTAGTGCAATGTCACCATTATTGACTAGCTCACGTATGAAATGAAACCGAGTGTCAATGTGTTTAATTTTCTTGTGAAACACATGGTTCTTGGATAATGCAATTGTTGATGTATTGTCACAGAAAATAGGATTTGGATCCTTTTATGTTTGTGACATGTCTGTCAATAATCTTCTCATCCATACAGCTTGACATGAAGCTGAGGTAGTAGCAACATACTCTGCCTCTGCAGAAGATATTGATACAATTGGTTGCTTCTTCAATGCCCATGAAATCAGGTTCGTGCCCAGTTGAAAAACATATCCTGATGTGCTTTTTGTGTCATCTATGTTGCCTGCAAAGTCACTATCTGTGTAACCAGAGAGTTGATTACTATCAGATTTAGCGTACCATAAACCGAAATTTATTGTTCATGCTACATATCTCAAAATTCGTTTTGTCATTTTCCAATGCGAATCTTTTGGTGATTCCATGAATCTGGAAACAAGGCTAGATGCATACATAATGTCAGGCCTAGTTGCTGTAAGATACAACAAACTGCCTACTAAAATTTTGTATAAAGTAGAATCCACTATGGGACCTTCATCATTCTTGCTTAATTTTGTGCCTAAAGGTATGGGGGTTTTTGCTGGATTGCATCCTTCCATACGAAACCTTTTGAGGATGTGTGGTGCATACTTTTGTTGACAGACAAAAATGTCTTTGGCTGATTGATGAACCTCAATGCCTAAAAAATATTTCATTATGCCAAGATCTTTCATCTCAAACTCAGATTGCATGGCATGTTTGAAATCTGTTAGCTCTAGATTTCCTGTGTAAATCATGTCATCAACATATAAACATACAATTAGTATTTTACCGTGCTGATCTATTTTGTTATAAAGTGTTGGCTCATTTTGACTTCTGTTGAAGCCACTTTTGATCAGGTAAGTGTCAATTCTACTGTACCAAGCTCTTGGAGCTTGCTTTAATCCATACAAGGATTTCTTCAACCAATACACTTTGGCTGGGTGCTCTTGTACCTCAAATCCAGGTGGTTGATCGACGTAAACTTCTTCTTCTAAAAAACCATTTAGGAATGTTGACTTGACATCCATTTGGTATACTTTCCATTTGTGTTGTGCTTCTATGGCCAATAGAGTTCTGACAGTGTCTAACCTTGCTACGGGAGCAAAAGTTTCACCATAATCAATACCTGGTTGTTTTGAGAATCCTTTGGCTACAAGTCTTGCCTTGTGCTTTTCAATCTGTCCTTTTTCATTGAGTTTAGTTTTGTAAACCCACTTGACACCAATACTCTTTTTGTGAGTTGGAAAATCAACAAGATCCCATGTCTTGTTCTTCTCAATGGAGTCAATTTCTTGGTTCATGGCTTGAACCCAATGTGGCTCCTTAGCTACTTCCTTAAAGGATGTAGGTTGACATGACATTAAAGCAAAGAGATGTTTCTCAAACTCATCCAACTGTTGATGGATTTCTCTCAAACTTCGAGTTCTCTGATTCTGTGGTTTAGAGAATGATTCTCTGCTGGAAGTTGAGTTATCCTGTGAGTTATCTGGTTGTCCTTGTACCTGAAATCTTGGAAGAGAAGTTTGAGGTATGTGTTGTTCTGAATTTTCTGTGTTTTCAGAACTTGGCAGCAATGGATTTTGACTGTCCACTTGCTGATTTTCCGAATCATTCCATAATTGGTTTTCCAAAAATTGTACATCTCTACTGAGAATTAATTTCTTGGTGATTGGATTGTAAAGCCTATAAGCTTTAGATGTTTCACTGTATCCAATGAAAATACATTTCTCACTTCTATCATCAAGCTTCTTCCTTAATTCAGAAGGTATGTGTGCATATGCTATGCATCCAAATGTCCTTAGATGAGCTACATTGATCTTTGTCCCACTCCATGCTTCTTGGGGAACTTTCATCTATAGACTAGTGGTTGGTGATCTGTTCAAAAGATAAACTAAGCATGCTACTACTTCAGCCCAAAAAGTATTTGACAAACATTTCTCTTTGAGAAGTGTTCTTTCCATATTCATGATGGTCTGATTTTTTCTTTCATCCACTCCATTCTGCTGTGGAGTATACCTTGTTGTTGCTTGCATGATGATGCCTTGAGATTTGCAGAAATTTGCAAATTCTCTAGAGTTGTATTCTCCTCCTCCATCCGACTTGAGTACTTTGAGAAATTTTCCACTCTGTTTTTCATCTTCTGCCTTGAATTCTTTGAATTTTGTAAATGTTTCAGACTTGTGTCTGAGAAAATAGATCCATATTTTCCTGCTGAAATCATCAATAAATGTTAGAAAGTAAAAACTACCACCTATTGACTCTGTTTGCATTGGTCCACATAGGTCAGTGTGAACTAGTTCAAGATTTTGTTTGGCTTGATTGGAAGACTGTGGAAAACTAGTTC
>JZKD02S0359392.1:0-18835 GCA_000966675.3 Picea glauca | reverse complement strand
ATAAAAAATATATATAATATATAATTTTTATCTACTAATGTCCCCTTCTCCCACCCTCTAAAGGCATTCGTAGATAAAAAGTATATATAATATATACTTTTTGTTGTAGGAAAATCTCCCTGCGGACAGGTAGATTGCCTCGAAGAGCTAGACCCTAAACTCTAAGACATAAAGTTCTTAACGTGGACACTAACTTCCTTTCAAATCTATACAAACTAATGCATGAGGAGAAAGGAGAACATAAGTACCTTTTTATCGACGTTTGTCCCTGTACGCTCTGAGTTGAGCTCCGATTTTTCGCTCTTCGATCAGCCCTGTAGACAAACAAAGTACGACCACTTCCTACTCTATCAAGATTAGTCCGAAATAGGTCTATCTACTAAAGAGGCAAATTCATGTGAGATTGAACACGAATTAGAAAGAAACGGGCCAAAGAAATTATATTAATGTGGACAAAACATTGCTTACAGCCATAGATGAATTGCAACAGCTTCGTCAAGTCCTCCTTGTCTAACCCTTGCTCGAAAGATCCACTATCTGGATGATAGCATCTTCACTGATCACTCTCCTTTAGTTGACTGTGTGTTTCCTATGAGATCATACGTTTCATGCTAGCAATTATTTCCCCTTTTCACCATCATAGAGCCTGCCTATATAGGTTAAGAGAGGCTTAACCTCTTGAGGTATCTTTAGGGTAGGTTGAGGAATTCCCTCCTCAGATCAGGGATCTTCTGATTGAACCAAGAATTCGAATGCAACTGCCTTCCAAACTTGAAAGATCCTCCCCTTATTCTCCTCAACGGGCCAACCACTGCCCAGATTAGACAACACTCCCTCAAAAGGGGCATCAGGGCGCTATAACGCTCCCTAGGAGGCTCAAGGGGAGCGCCAGCACTCCAAGGATGGATATCGCTCCTTCAGAGGGGCAGTTGGTCGTTATAACGCTCCCTAAGCCCTTATAGGGGAGCGCCAACGCTCCTAAGGCTGATGTAGAGGAGTGCTCTCTTTCAAAACCTTTGTCTAAGAGCTCCTTTCAGGTGGTAAGAGTTCCTTGACTTTAGTTAATCATTCTCCCTCCTCCAAATCAAGTGTCTGAGATATTCCAAATGTCTCCTTGGTGTTGTCATCATGGTAGTATGCTTTGTTTGATGTTTGCGACACTTGTGAATGAAATGTGACACTTGCGACAATTGAGAGGAACATGCGACACTTACGACACTTATCGAAGCGAGCAATATTGAGGTGTAACAGATTGCCCCCCAAAGTATGAAGTTAGAAGATGTGAACTGATAACTGAAATGCTTTGTGGACTTTCAAGCAAGGGTATAGACTCGGAGAACCTGACGGAAGCTGCACACAAAAATCCAACAAATATCATGACATATTTCAAAACCCAAGGCAGGCATACCTATGCTTGGGTGATCAAGACTTGTAAGATATGGCCGCCATAAAATACACTGCGGATCCATAACTGTATTGATGAAAAGGTATAGCCACCGGGGATACAATGTGGATCTATACTTTGATGACCTGGACTGATCGTAGCCACGAAGAATACACAGTGGAACTACGAGGTGACAAGGCATAGCCGCGACCAATACAAAGTGGATCTATGTAACAGTGTATGGATCATTTGTCCAAGAGAAACTCCTTCGCAGCCTGAGCAAAGCATATATCAAAGTGATCACTCAACCCTGGGTCTTCCTACCAATCCCAATGTGGTACGATTATAACCATGTGAATAGATGTTCTGATGTCGAACATGGTAGAAACCACTTGATTACCGGTCAATGGTGTGAACCGTTAACAAGTGCGAGGGAGATCATGTAATGTCCCCACTTTGGGACATCATCATAGGGCAGAGATTTATGATGACCAGAGTAGCGAGATGCGTGCTAGAGTGAGTACAGGGGTATTTGAGAGGCATTGTGGGGTCCAACTTGCATTTATCATCATATTCCATCATCATGAGCCATTCCGCACAGGTTGGCTTTGGTTTCGTTCCATTCCGACGATTTCCATGATTTTGACTATTTTGAGCTATAAGTTAATTAANTGTGCTTGATAGATGTGTATGTTATAACATTGTTCATTAGACGTGCATTTTTCCTATTGATCACGATGATATACTTAATTAATTTATATGTTGATTTTGATGTGTACATTTTTGGGTCATGTTACATATGTTTAATGTTAAATGTTGTTGATAGATGTGTATGTTAAATGATGCTTGTTAGATGTGTGTGATGATGATTTTAGAAAATGCTTGTCTTTTGTTAGATGTGATCACAATGATGATGCCCTATTAAATTATTAGATATGTGTGATAGCTAATTTAATGATGTTTATATGTGCTAGATGTAGATATAATTATATGTGATCACTTGGTTGTAGTGTTTTGGGAAAACATAAGGCTCCTTGGCATCATCCCACATCTTTTTAGAGTTGATACATATCATCCCACTATCACAATACTCCTTTACATTATTTTGATGAAAGGTGTCCCACCACTTGCACCTAAAAAAAACACATTAGAAAGAAGAGAAGTCCATTTGAATGATCTCTTGTATCTTTCTGACGTAACCTAACTTCCCATGTATGGTGTTTTGATCGCGGTGGCTAGCACAACTAGATTGGTCGAACTCGACTTCCACTCCACAGTCTTGTGTCATGTGTCCATCATCGACATCCCCTGTGTGAAAATAATGTCCATATGCCCACACAGAAGAGAACAAATGCACCTATAAAAAAATGAACAAGCCACATTGTCAATATATGTTTAATAACCCGACCATTAAAATATAAAATAATATAGACGTAATTATAATTCAAATGTGCATTACAAATTTAAAAATTATGTACACAAAAATATTATTACCGAGTTGTTGCAACCAATCCCTATGTTTAGTGCATCCTCTTCTCCACACAGTTAATGACCAGATGCAACATATTTCTCTCTGACTTGGTCAACAACCCAATTGTTGGGGCATATCATTGGCATATTTTCTTTTAAATGATCAAGATAAGGCATGCTTCTACCATTCAACCGTATGGATTCTTTCCTATCACTTTCCCATTTCCTCCTCTTATGTTCGTACAATGTGACCCACAATTGTGTTGCCCCCGAATTGTAAAGAATGAATTTATTGATGGCATCAATTTTTGAATTTGTTGATGTATTCATGAAATCAAACCAACATATAGTACATATGAGATCATGAAAATATACATTATGAAGTTCAATGTGAATAGTTACTGTGTAGAAATTTGACAAACGATAAGTCATTTACTATTTATCAAGCGCCTTTTTCCATTTGTTTGGAGAAGCTCCCCTTCTCTTTTGTCTTCATACCTTTCATCGCCCCAAATCACTGCACCTGGTGTGTTGTCGATCTGCTTGATGTACTCACTGGCATAATAGAAAGACTCATATGATATGTACCCCTCTGTCATAGACCCCTCGAGTTTTGCCCTTTTACGAACAAATCCTTGCAATTTATTCATGTACCTCTCTAAAAAAAACATCCAACAACAGGGGACCACCCCGACTAATTCAACCTCATCTACTAGGTGAATTAAAATATGAACATGCAAGTCCATGAAACTCAACGGTAGTTCCTTCTCAAACATACAAACAATCTCAACTATCTCTTGACGCCATCGTGGAATGTTAGCCATATGAATCTCCTTTGATGTGATCCAATGTACAAATGCAGATAATTTAGATATGGCATGCTTTAGGTCATGGGGGAAGTCATGGTTCACACACCCACGCACAATCAAAGGATGATGACACTACAAAGTAAACACATAAAAAATTAATTGTGTTTTATCCCATGGCATAAAAATAAAAATCACAAATAATAAAATCATATTTTTGACATACGTCGTACCTTTAGAAGGTTCAAATGTTCATGTGATTTCAAATCCGAAAAATGGTCTTGACCCATAGTGAAACAACGTCGTAGGGAAGACCCATATAAAGAAGGCACCTTCACACCCAATATAACTTCCTTTTCCAAAGAAAGATCTTCTTTCTTCAAAATCCATGGGACATCACGTTCTTTGAATGACTAAGACGNTGTGCTTGATAGATGTGTATGTTATAACATTGTTCATTAGACGTGCATTTTTCCTATTGATCACGATGATATACTTAATTAATTTATATGTTGATTTTGATGTGTACATTTTTGGGTCATGTTACATATGTTTAATGTTAAATGTTGTTGATAGATGTGTATGTTAAATGATGCTTGTTAGATGTGTGTGATGATGATTTTAGAAAATGCTTGTCTTTTGTTAGATGTGATCACAATGATGATGCCCTATTAAATTATTAGATATGTGTGATAGCTAATTTAATGATGTTTATATGTGCTAGATGTAGATATAATTATATGTGATCACTTGGTTGTAGTGTTTTGGGAAAACATAAGGCTCCTTGGCATCATCCCACATCTTTTTAGAGTTGATACATATCATCCCACTATCACAATACTCCTTTACATTATTTTGATGAAAGGTGTCCCACCACTTGCACCTAAAAAAAACACATTAGAAAGAAGAGAAGTCCATTTGAATGATCTCTTGTATCTTTCTGACGTAACCTAACTTCCCATGTATGGTGTTTTGATCGCGGTGGCTAGCACAACTAGATTGGTCGAACTCGACTTCCACTCCACAGTCTTGTGTCATGTGTCCATCATCGACATCCCCTGTGTGAAAATAATGTCCATATGCCCACACAGAAGAGAACAAATGCACCTATAAAAAAATGAACAAGCCACATTGTCAATATATGTTTAATAACCCGACCATTAAAATATAAAATAATATAGACGTGATTACAATTCAAATGTGCATTACAAATTTAAAAATTATGTACACAAAAAGATTATTACCGAGTTGTTGCAACCAATCCCTATGTTTAGTGCATCCTCTTCTCCACACAGGTAATGACCAGATGCACCATATTTCTCTCTGACTTGGTCAGCAACCCAATTGTTGGGGCATATCATTGGCATATTTTCTTTTAAATGATCAAGATAAGGCATGCTTCTACCATTCAACCGTATGAATTCTTTCCTATCACTTTCCCATTTCCTCCTCTTATGTTCGTACAATGCGACCCACAATTGTGTTGCCCCCGAATTGTAAAGAATGAATTTATTGATGGCATCAATTTTTGAATTTGTTGATGTATTCAT
The DNA here is from genome assembly GCA_000966675.3 of Picea glauca. Taxonomy (NCBI): domain Eukaryota; kingdom Viridiplantae; phylum Streptophyta; class Pinopsida; order Pinales; family Pinaceae; genus Picea; species Picea glauca. Next base: position 13,625 of record JZKD02S0359392.1, on the reverse strand, counting down.
GAAATCAAACCAACATATAGTACATATGAGATCATGAAAATATACATTATGAAGTTCAATGTGAATAGTTACTGTGTAGAAATTTGACAAACGATAAGTCATTTACTATTTATCAAGCGCCTTTTTCCATTTGTTTGGAGAAGCTCCCCTTCTCTTTTGTCTTCATACCTTTCATCGCCCCAAATCACTGCACCTGGTGTGTTGTCGATCTGCTTGATGTACTCACTGGCATAATAGAAAGACTCATATGATATGTACCCCTCTGTCATAGACCCCTCGAGTTTTGCCCTTTTACGAACAAATCCTTGCAATTTATTCATGTACCTCTCTAAAAAAAACATCCAACAACAGGGGACCACCCCGACTAATTCAACCTCATCTACTAGGTGAATTAAAATATGAACATGCAAGTCCATGAAACTCAACGGTAGTTCCTTCTCAAACATACAAACAATCTCAACTATCTCTTGACGCCATCGTGGAATGTTAGCCATATGAATCTCCTTTGATGTGATCCAATGTACAAATGCAGATAATTTAGATATGGCATGCTTTAGGTCATGGGGGAAGTCATGGTTCACACACCCACGCACAATCAAAGGATGATGACACTACAAAGTAAACACATAAAAAATTAATTGTGTTTTATCCCATGGCATAAAAATAAAAATCACAAATAATAAAATCATATTTTTGACATACGTCGTACCTTTAGAAGGTTCAAATGTTCATGTGATTTCAAATCCGAAAAATGGTCTTGACCCATAGTGAAACAACGTCGTAGGGAAGACCCATATAAAGAAGGCACCTTCACACCCAATATAACTTCCTTTTCCAAAGAAAGATCTTCTTTCTTCAAAATCCATGGGACATCACGTTCTTTGAATGACTAAGACGGGCCAACCTCTCCTCTACTTTCTTGTCTTGGCCATTGTTTCTTTTTAGTTTTTGAAGAAATAAGATCTCTCCTCACAGCTAATGTGTCACTTTCTTTCGATGATATGTGTCGCCATAAAGAAGATGAAACATTTTTAAATATATGCATGGGATCTAGTAAGTGGGCAATCTTAAGATGCTCCCAATAGGGGAGCTCATAAAAGATAGATTTCATTTTCATCCCAATATGAAATTTCTCAAAATAGGTGTCGTAGAATTCTAGATCATCGAACATAGTATCCCCATTTGAATCGAACATTTATGTAATATCCTTCTCCTTCTCTCTCTCATATGCTCTAAGCCATTCTGTTGGTGTCATTATTGCAGGCATTTGGGTTCTCTCTATTTTACCATTGAAAGCAGATGTTGCTCTTCTATAAGGGTGTTCTTTTGGGAGGAATACCCTCGAGCAATCACACACTGGCTTTTGTATGTGGTTTGACCACCTAGAATTCATATAAGGTCCACAACATTTACATCCATGATAGCCTTTAGTTACAAGACCTGTGAAATTATTGTATACATAACACGTTAGCGTTGAAGAATAGAATGTTAATCACAACGAATAAAATATGCAAATAAATATTGTTACGTATATAAAAAAATCAATAAACATGTTAATTACCAGAGTAAACTCCTGAGCCTGGATAATCATGTGTGGTGTAAGCACATATGCCATACAACGTAAAACTCCTCTTTGTTGCGATGGGTCTTAATACATTGTAATCATGTATCCCATCCCATAATTCCTTCAATTCATCTACCAATGGTTGTAGGTAGACATCCATATTCTTCACTCGTCTTCTACCAAGGACTATAAGAGCCAACATAAGATGTTCATTATTCACAAACAAGCATGGGGGGGGGGGGTTATTGTTATTGATCACTACTACAAGCCAAACATAATAGTTGGTGTTTTGGAGGGAATATGGGTTCACACCATCCATTGCTATGTTGATTCGTAGACTTTGTACTTCATCCTTGAATATTTTTGGCTATGTATTCTCTATATGCTTCATGGCTATTGAATCTGTTGGGATTCACATAACTCTCGACTCACTTCTATGCGACGCATGTCAACTTTGCAACATAGTTAATTCTTTGCAACGAAAGAGCCTTTGAATCCTTGGGATTATAGGCATGTGCCTCAATATCTTACGAGGAGGACCATGCAATTTACCATTTTTATTTAATTTATGGTACCTGTCATGCCCACATTTCAAACATATCTCTTTTTATGCATATTCTCTTATATATAGAATACAATCATTCAGATATGCATGATATGATATATACTCAACCCCCAACATTTTCAACAACTGCTTTGCCTCTTCGCAGCTACCAGGAAAAACATTATCACTAGGAAGAACCTTATCTTTGAATATCATGCAGTTAGTGGGCAATAGAATTAATGTACAATGTCATTTAACGTTTATAAAAGCAACCATTTCTAATGTTGATTGTATTGTGACAAAATTTCACAAAATTAATATACGACACTTGCTAGTCAATTACCTCAATATTGCCGAGAAACATGCGTTTGACATGCCAAACTTTGCTTTCACGTTGAACAGTAACATTGTTGTCCCAAGTTGGGAAAACTTTGACTGTGCACTAGGTCCAAAGAGAGGGGTGGTGGAAGCAGATTTTAGGCTTTCGAAAATGGTATCATTGATATGAGCATCATCCCCTAGCTCATTGTTTTGGTATGCATCTAGCAACATTGTCTCCACGACAATCATATCCCGTAAGTAATCATCCATACCAACCTCTTTTTTATTGTCTCGATTGCCAACTTGTGAAGAACTACTATTGTTGTAGTCATTCCTAATTGGTGAATCTGGATGTAGTGGGAATTGAATAGGTGATTGATTCAATCATTCTTGGTATGCTTCCTCTCCGAGTTGTGCTCTCATTGGAGCCTTCTCTCGGGTTGACATTGTTGTGGGGTGCAACGAAAGATGGTAGGTAAATCTCTCATGATCAGAAGAATCCTAATTTCAAAAATATTGAACATTAGTACATCGATGATATTAGTAAGCACAGTGTAATAATTCGTTTATTCAAATTACATTATACCAAACAATTATCACCAACATTGACCAAGGATTGTGGTTGGACGATGGAATGTCACAATTGGTAGAGTAAATCGGTTGTCCATTTTCATCTACCAACTGCTTGCGATATGTTGCTCCTGATAAGACCTTCTGATGTTTTTGAATCAATACTGGAATATTTTCTACATATGAACTTGATTCTGAATCAGGATCCTGCAAATTTGGATACGTTTTTATTCAGATTCGCATGGATAAAAAATAAATCAATGAGATAATCGAAACATAAATAAAATAAGTTAAACTTAGTGGAGATGGAAAGGAAGAACTCCACGATGGAATTTGAACAAAATGGAATGGGTTGGAATTTGAAGAATTGGCCATTTGATCATATAATAAGTTTTTCTCCTTGCATTTTAGCAAAATTAACAATTAATTTTCATGTACACATCTAAAATAAATTTCGAGGACCATGCCACAATCTGAGTTTGAATATAGTTTTGAAACCATTTTTTAAGAATAAGGCGACATAAAACGTAAAATGTATACTGAAGTATTGCAAGTCATGTGAATTCATCCTAAAAGATAAATTGAGATGGGTATACTATTTTATGTGTAAATAAAAGTTCAAATAACTTTAAAAGCATCCTGGTGCGCTTATACACCACAAATGCACCGGTGCGCATATTAACAATAAACACTGGTGTGTTGAAAAATCAACCACATCGTGTTTCTATATTTTGTTAATAAAAAGAAATTATATGTTTATAATATGGTTGCACTGGTGCGTAATGTAATATGACTACACTAGTGCGTCTTACATAAACGCCCCTTCATGCCGAAAAAGTTTTAAAAAATTGCGATTTTTTTTAAACAATTAAAAAAAGTGCGGGAATCGAATTTTATAAAGTCATTTAAACACTAAAAAAAGTGCGGGAATCGAATTTCATAAAGTCATTTAAACACTAAAAAACTATTCACTATTTCATTATTTTGCAAAATTTTGCAGGGGAGAGACTTGCAAGAGAGACATATGGCAGAACATTGTGGAAGAGCAGAATACTTTGGAACCACAATATTATTCAGAATATGAAATTTTGAAGGGTATGGTGATTCACTGTAAACCATTTTCATAAAGCTATTTTAATATTAAGAAGGTATTCAATATTTTCATTATTTTTACCAAAATTTACAGGAGACAGATTTGGAAGAGAGACATATCAGGGAGCACTGTGGAGCAAAATAATAATTTGGAACAACAAAAATATTCAGAAAATCAAGTTTTGAAGGATATGGTGATTCACTCAAAACCCTACATTTAGAATAAATAAATAAATGATCTGGATTCTTTTCATTGTGACTTATAAAGAATTGTATTAAATTAGCATAAATTAAAGTGCACCATTAAAGAAGGGAAAAGTTAGAAATGAAGAGAAATAAGCATCAGATCTGAACACAAAAACTTGATAACAGAGTTCATCCCTAGTGGACTACGTCTCCGTGTCTTGCGCTCAAATGGGTAGGCTCTTTTATTAACTCAACAAAATAATTTGTCAAATACATGAATATATCTCGTTCTAAAATCAAGCTGCATAAATAATGCCCAGATCAAAAAACAAACATCACCATTGGATCTGTGGTGTTGAATTACACAAAAATGACTGTCTCCACGCTCTGATCCGACTTTGGCACTCCCAGGCCCAAGAGAAATCTTGTCTCAGTTTATGTGCTCTTTGTACCTACAATTATGACAACATTTGTCTCAAAATTCATGCCAAATTGTACAGTATGGTCGTGTGCCTTCTCCCCGACTATGGCCGAATACACATTTTTAAAAATAAAGGTGGCGGATGTATCAAGCCACCTGCCCGGGCGCGTTGGTTAGGGCAGAGTTTTAAAGGCTTTGTACTAGCCAGAGGTTCCGAGGTCGAACCCGCCAGACTCTGTTTTTGGTAGTGGTTAATATATATATATATCCATTGTTTGAACCTCCGCTATGTTTAGCAGCCCACTAGAAACTCCGTTAACGACTGTATAGATTTGGCGTGGTCCGCCAGATTTGGCAGACCCGCCATTTCTTTTTTTAAAAACAAAAATCATTCATGGGCTAACATTGGGCATTTTTGGGATGCCACGTGTCGCCCCGTGATTGGGCCATGTGGCACCTATGGATTCGCCTACTCATATGCTAACATGGCTCAACTTGTCACTGTCGTATTGACATGTGGCACTCCCTCGGTGGTGCCCTTGGCGTCTCCTGGGGGTGCCACGTGGCACTTTCCTATTGATCCATATGGGTCCCTGAAAAGTCCACTGGTGGGTGACACGTGGCAGCCTATTGTGTTGCCACATGGCAGCCTGTGGTGCTTCCACGTGTCATATTGACCTCATCGTCCGTACGATGACATCACCCTGCCATGTCAGTTGCTGACTTCAGTAGTACGAACGATGAGGTGTCCCCTATTGACTGGTCCTGGTTGACCGCATCTCTGACCATGAATATATTTCAAACCGTAACTCCGTTTGACGAGTCATTTGCGTCGTTAGAAAGCTTGCGACGTGCTCTTCGTGATCCTGTTGTTTTTACTTGGTTTTGAGAACTTTGAATTTTTTCCCTTCCTCTGTCTGTTGGAGCCATTATGAGCTTTATGAGCTGCCTCTATGAGTTCTTAGTTGTTCTTAGACTTCTCTTGATCCTTTTTGGATCACGCCTTCCCACTAAGAGATTTTTGGACCACCAAAATCTTTCATCAATCAACTGGTAAGTGAGTGAAGAGTTCCCTCACTTTGTCCTCCTCGATCCACTTTGCTTTGCTTGGATGGGTGCCCTTTAAGCCTACTCGAAGATAATGAACATTACCCCTGCGTGAAGTCCTCATCCTCCTGTCCAGGATGATATCTTCCCGTAGCTCATCCAAGTACTCAGGTGCAAACTCATCAACTGACGGAATTGAAATTTCCTCATCTCGATCCATGATCATGGGAGGCTAAAAAAGTTTCAAGTTCTCAACATTCGCAATTGAGTAAATCTGCATATAAGGTGGAAGATCCAGACGAAAAGCATTAGTACCGCTTTTCTCTAAGATAGTGAAGGGTCCATAACGAATGGGATTGAGTTTCTTTCCTTTACCCTTCAACCCCTCCTTGCTGATGTGAAGCCATACCTGGTCTCCAACCTGGAACTGATGATCAACCTTGTGCTTGTCATGCCGAGATTTATACTATGCTTAACTCTTCTCTGACTGTTCCCTGACTGCTTGGTGTATCTACTGAATCCTTTGGATGAACTTGCGGGCTCTGTCCTTTGTTCAATCTTCATTTACATCGGCATCTCTCCTGTACATCAAGTCCCAAGGAACCTTTGGTAGGTACCCAAAACATGTCTCAAAAGGTGAACTATGAGTGGAGGAATGTAAAGCTTGGTTCTACGCATGTTGTACATAGGGTATATATTCATCCCATACCTTGGGGCGCTTGTTGCAGTAGCCTCGAAGCAAAAGTACCATTGTTCGGTTTACCACCTATGTCTGTCCATTGGTCTGTGGATGGAAAACAATGATCCTCTTCAATTTGGTGTACATCATTCTCCACAAGCTAGTCCAAAAGTCCCCAAGGAATCGAGTATCTCGATCCGAAACGATAGATGTGGGTAATCCAAAGTGAACCCAAACATGTTGAAAGAAGAGATTAACAGTCTTCTCAACAATGATTTGCTTTTTACAAGGCATCAAGATACACATCTTGTTGAACCTATCCACTACAACATACAAATAATCATGACCCCCTTTGGTCATGGGTAAACCCCCTACAAAATCCATGGATATACTTTCCCATGGATGGGATGGAACATGAAGTGGTGAGTATAGCCCATGTTTTCTATTAGTGGGCTTACAAGTAGAACACATCACACACCCCTTTACATATTTACTTACACTCGCTTTCATTTGAGGTCAATAACAAAACCTTTGCAAATGAGCTATAGTTTTTCCTACCCCAAAATGCCCAGACACAAGAGAAGTATGAGCTTCTTGTATTACATGGACTCGTTCACTTGTAGGAATGCATAGCTTTCCAAGATGGTAAAGTAACTTTCCCTGCAGACAATAGTTCTCTACCTGTGCACCAAGGGTTAGCTTCATATACACTTCTTTAAAATCTTCATCGATGACATATTGTTCTATATAGCTATCATGAGATAAAGAAGCATTCTTCAAAATAATAGAAGCAACAATAGGAGGTCTATAAAGCATATCAACTACCTTGTTACTTGTACCCTTCTTATACTTGATTAATAAGTGAAACTGTTGTAGAAAACCCATCCACCTGTAGTGTCGATTGTTGCAATTTGGTCTGTGATTGAAGATACTATAAGGGTTGGTGATCTGTATGTATAATGGTTTCCTTCCCTAACAAGTAGTGCTTCCATTTCTTTACACTCTGAACTAATGCATACAACTCTTTATCATATGTAGGATAGTTAACAACAACTTGGTTAAAAGTTTCAGAGTGGTAACAGATAGGCTTACGATATTGCATTAGTACTGCACCCATGGCGTATTCGTTGACATTTGTCTCGATCTCAAAAGGTTGTTGAAGATTCGACAGTGCTAATACTGGTGCGGTACTGATCTTCCCTTTCAAAGTGTCGAAAAGATTTTTGTTGCTTTCCTTTCCACTGAAAAGTGTTCTTCAAACTGGTTAAGGCATGCATAGGAGCTGCTATGAAGGATAAGTTGGGAATGAATCTCCTCCAATATTGGACTACACCTAAGAAGCTTCGAACTTGGGTTACACTTTTTGGCTCGGGCCAATTTACAATTACATCAATTTTGGAAGGGCCAATTTTCAATTGTCCTCCTCCTACAATATGACCTAAGTATACAAGTGCAGTCTTGCCAAATTCACATTTAGACAATTTTACATACAACTTCTCCCTTTGCAAAGTAACCAATACTAACTTTACATGCCTCACATGCTCATCCCATGTCCCGCTAAAAACAAGAATGTCGTCTAAATATACAATCACAAAGTCATCTATGAAATGCCTGAATACATCATTCATCACACACATGAAATTTGTTGGAGCATTACAAAGCCCAAATGACATAACTAACCACTCAAACAATCCCTGTTTGGTTTTAAAGGTAGTTTTCCATGCATCATGTTCTGTGACTCTGATTTGATGATATCCACAACGCAAATCCAACTCAGTGAAATAGACAAAATTCTTCAATTGATCAACTAAATCATCTATACGAGGAAGAGGGTATCGATTTTTCAACGTGATTTTATTTAAGGCTCGACAATCGACACACATTCGCCATGTGACATCTTTCTTTGGCACTATCACGATCAGAGAACCACAAGGATATGAACTGGGCCTGATGACCCCTTGATCCAATAAGCTCTGTACCTGCTTCTTGATCTCTATCATCTCCACAACTGACATCATGTACATGCCCACATTAGGCAAAGGAGAACCTGTTGAAGATGTATCTCATGTTGGATTTCCCTCTTAGGAGGTAATCCATCTAGTTCCTGAAAAATATCATCATACTTAGAAACAATATCAATTAATTCATTTTCATGAGATGGATCACACCCTTGGAAAGCGTCGGATGTCCCGACATCTTTCTCTCTGACGACCATGAGTACATATCTCTTATTAGTGTTTATGAGTCTTTTCATTTGCCCTGCACTAACAAGTGTTGTATTTACCCTCATGCAGTGAGTTCTAACAATATATTCCACTCCCCCCTTAGTAAGGCGGTATTTGTTCTCATGTCAAAATAAGACTACTTTTCTATCATAAAGATAAGGACTTCCCAACACTATGCCACATATATCAAGTGGTACAACATCCAAATCAACTTCATCGATCAATTTTGAAGCAATAGAAAATCTTATCCTACATTGTTTAGTGACACTAAGTTTTGCTTTGTCGCATACCCAACCAAGAGGATAAGGTTTCGGCTGTGGTTTTGTTTCAAGGCCCATTTTCTTGACAAGTGATTTAGATATTAAGTTTACTTGGGAACCCAGATCAAATAATGTATCTATTTTAGTATGTTTAGATACAAATCTTATGTGAAATAACTCATTCCTCTTCCGTTCATCAACATGCGATTCATCATTGGAACTAGAACTAGTATGAAGAGAATCTTTACCTTGTACTCCAACCGCTGTGAACTTTCCTTCATCTCCTGAATCGGAACCAAGATCTTGTTGTACCGTAGCAACGGTCTTTGTCCTCCCCTTTCCACTGAATTGTTTCGGTTTCTTTTCCGGATGGAGTTTCCAACAGTTTTCTTCATCGTGACCACTCTTCTTACAATGTGCAAGATGGTTTTCCTCCTTCTCTCGTTACTGTAGCGGTCTTCTTGTCCTTCCTTTTAAACTTCTTAAAAGTCTTCTGTGGGAAATTGGAAGGTTTCTTTGTGGGATCTTCTTGAACATGGTTCCCCCTGTTCTCTAGGTGAGTGGCTTGTACACAAACTTTGTCAAGACTAGTGGGGTTAAACAAAAGCAAAGTATGTCGAATATAACTATGAAGTGTGTCAATATACTTCATTAAAGTCTCATAAGAATCTAAAGGAATATTCAATGCAAGAGCTTTCTTCCTAAATTCTTATGTAAAACTTTGTACAGTTTGTCCTTTGCTTTTCCTCAAGGTTTGTCATTCCATCATTGCTTTATGTAAATACCCTAATGGATAAAATTGCTTCCTGATCGCTAATTTAAACTCTGACCATGAGGAAAGAAGCTTACTACACTTACTTTCGTCCTGAAGCTTGCTCTCCCACCATACGAGAGTGGTGCCTTCCAACCGAAGAGAATCCAGTTGCACTTTAAATTCCTCTTCATCAATATGTTGGACTCGACAATACACTTCAACCTGTTGAATCCAATTATATAGCTTTTCAGGATTAGCATCTCCATTAAACATAGGTAAAGCAAATTTTACATCAAGCTTTAATAATGGTTTGTTAAAAGAGACTTTATGGCTATAATGATGAGAATGATGAGAATGCTCAGAAGAAGAAGAACTAAAACTCGAAGGTGAAGATGGAGGCTTAGGAGGATCTGCTCCAGCCCCTTGGTTTACCGAAGCACCATCATCTACATGTGATTCCTTTTTCTTCCCTTTCTTCTTCATCCTCTTCTCGTAATCTCCATACATTCGCTCGACCATTTCTGACATGCGATAAAAGACCATGTGAAAGTTTTTCTCTTGTTCATCACACTTGTCCTCTTCTGCCATTTTCTTCCTTCTCGATACACAACCAACTTCGAGATTGAAAGTCTTTAGAGTTCATTTACCCTGCTTATGATTGGCCCTAGTAAGCATTCATACTCAACAATTCAAGTCAAAGATGACTGCTCTGATACCAATATGATCCAGGATCTTTTCATCGTGACTTATAAAGAATTGTATTAAATGAGCATAAATTAAAGTGCACCATTAAAAAAGGGAAAAATTAGAAATGAAGAGACATAAGCATCAGAGCTGAACACAAAAACTTGATAATGGAGTTCGTCCCTCATGGACTACGTCTTCGGGTCCTGCTCTCAAATGGGTAGGTTCTTTTATTAACTCAACAAAAGAATTTGGCAAATACATGAATACATCTCATTCTGAAATCAGGCTGCAAAAATAATGCTCAGATCAGAAAACAAACATCACCATTGGACTCATGGCGTCGAATTACCCAAAAATGACTATCTCCACGCTCCGATCCGACTCTAGCACTCCCAGGTCCAAGAGAAATCTTATCTCGGTTTATGTGCCCTCTGTGCCTGCAATTATGACAACATCTGTCTCAAAATTCATTTTGGATTGTACAGTACGGTCGTGCGCCTACCCCCCGACTTTGGTCGAATATGCATTTTTAAATAATAAAGGTGGTGGATATACCAAGCCACATCGTCGGGCGCATTGGTTAGGGCAGAGTTTTAAAGGCTTTGTACTAGCCAGAGGTTCCGGGGTCGAACCTGTTGGATTCCGTTTTTGGTAGTGGTTAACACACACACACACACATACATATATATATCCGTTGTTTGAACCTCCATTATGTTTAGCGGCCCGCTAGAAACTCCGCTAACGACTATATAGATTTAGCATGGTCTACCAGATTTGGCGGACCCGCCATTTATTGTTTTTAAAACAAAAATCATTCACGGGCTAACATTGGGCATTTTTGGGATGCCACGTGTTGCCCTGTGATTGGGTCATGTGGCGCTTGCTGATTCACCTACTCATATACTGATGTGGCTCGCTCTGTCACTTTCGTACTGACACGTGGCGATCCCTGGGTGGTGCCACGTGGCATCTCCTGGGGGTGCCAAATGACACTTTCCTATTGATCCATATGGATCGCTAAAAAGTCCATTGGTGGGTGACACGTGGTAGCCTGTGGTGCTACCACGTGGCATGTTGATGTCAACATCCATACGATGATGTCACCCTGCCATGTCAACTGCTGACGTCAGCAGTACGGACGATGAGGTGTCCCCTGCTGACTTGTCCTGGTTGACCGCATATTTGACTGTGAATATCTTTCAAACCGTAACTCTGTTTGATGAGCCGTTTGCGTCGTTAGAAAGCTTGAGACTCGCTCTTCCCGATCATGTCATTTTAACCGAGTTTTGAGAATTTGATTTTTTTTTCCCTTTCTCTATTTGCTGGAGCCATTCTGAGTATTCTCAGCTGCCTTTGTGAGTTCTGAGTTATTCTTAGCCTTCTCTGGATCCTTTTTGGATCAATAAATAAACTCATACTTACCTTAAACCCTTGTTTTTTTTGCTTACGTGAATGCAAAATTTCACCCTAGGGTTTAACTCTCTCTATCACTTCAGAATTAGGGCTTTTCATTTTAGGTATTTTAGATCTAATGGGTTTGTTTTTATATATATAAGTGTTTGACATGTGATGCAAATGGACCACTTATTGCATCGGATCCCAGGCGCAGTCGACCCTCTGCCTGTTTTTATATTTATTTTTTTAAACGATTTTCGATTTGACGTTTTTTTTTTTAAATGTTTTCTGCTTTTCTGGTGCACCTTTTCGATAGAGATGCAGCGATGCGTTTATGTATAAGGAACGCATAGATTAAGCCAGATTAAAAAAAAAAAATATGGTGCGTAAAAAAAAATATCGTCGATGTTCTTATCTAAACAACACAGAAAATGTTGTCACATAATTTTTAAAATTTTTCTTCTCATCGGTGTGTAATTTTTCTATTGCTTTTTTTTTTTATGAATGTTTAATTTTTTGCTATGTTTTTATTTTCTATTGTAGTCATTGTGATGTCTTCTATATAATCGCACTGTTGTAATTCATAATATTTTTAAAAAGAAAATAAACCGTTCGATGCGTTATATAAAAAAGCGCACCGATTACAACGATTTTTTTTTCGCTGGAAATTATGTGATTTATTTATAAAATATATTTAATAATTTATGTATTGAATGGTACATGTTTTATATTGATAAAAATATGAGTGAGAAGAGTTCAAATAAATTTTTTTATGGTTGACACAATGATGAAACATCCGAAAAACAAAAAAGGCAGGTTCTCTATAAATTCTATACAAAATTAATATGGTTGAACTATATGTAAGTTTAAATAACATGTAATGGTTAGTGTGTGTCATGCAGGGCCATAAAATGAGGAGGCTCAATAACATTATTTATGATCTAAGTGCAGAAGAGCGTAAAAGCTTGATGAAAAAATTGCAGAGGGATGAATCGGGTGAATGAAAAAATACTATTCAATATGATTTTTTTTTTGAATTTTCATTAATAATATACTTAGGAATATTAGATGACATGCTTCAAATAATCTATTAATTCATAGATGTGCAATGTTCTACAGGCACCAAAACGAGGGAACAAAATGTCATCATAACAAAACAAAATTAATTAATATAGAAGATGTAAATGATGATGAATTGGCCCTTAGCTCATCTGGAGTGTTGTTGGAGATTAATTAAAGGACGTATAGACGTACTTTCCACTTATAATACAAAAATCAATCCAATGATTCCAAGAACCAGGTTATATTTAAACTACATGAAGCATTTCCAGAGCAATGGTCAACGAGACCTGCCAAACTTGCAATAGCAAAAACATACAACAACAAAAAATAATAATTCAAAAAGTAATATTCCTAAAAACATTATTTTAGAATATATATATATATTAACATATCAATTTTGTGATATTTAGTTTTCATATATCAATATAAAAATACTTTATTGTCATGTTATTTTTTCAGGAAAATTATGAAAATACCAGAGGACCAACGAGTTAATATCTGAAATATGTCAGTAGGAATGTTCAAAAAAGTGTACAAGGAGATGGTCAAAGAATTGGACATAATTGCATCGCAGAAAGAGCTATCTAAACAACAACGTGCTTTTTTTTTTAACTAGAACGGTTATGTTGCATTAATCGGTTTTCAGGCAAGCCTGAATCAAAAAGTTACATATCTAAAGAAGGTTGGTGACCTCTAACAGTGTTGCCAACCTTCTTGTGGACGTCTTGGGAAACCCATCCCATTCGCTTCTTGAACTAATTCGTGAAAATGACAAAAATTGCTTACATGAATAAATTCTCACAAATTGTGAGCAAAGT
>JZKD02S0359370.1:0-18835 GCA_000966675.3 Picea glauca | reverse complement strand
ATGTTGAGTATTGTTGTAGAGAGAACTTCTCTACACCCAACCATGGGCAAGGTTGTGTTAAACTCCTCTGTAACCAGCCACCCCCGAGCCATGATACAATGTCACGAGAGGAGTTCCGCAAGATTTGTCTCTGGTCCCCTTCTACCCTTGCCCTCCCCCTTTTCTTCTCGTCTTCTTCCCTCGGGACCTCATGGATCATGCCAAAAAATTCTTGAAGGTACTTTCCCATCCATTCTTAACTCCTTCGAGAACTATTCCAACTACTATCTTGATTGATAGTCATTTTCTAGGGCTGAGGATGGTTTAGATCCATATCATTTTAATTACGCAGGGTAATGCCTGGAAGATTCATTCAAAACAATCATGGCCTTCCTCTCGCCCACTCCTCTCATGACATCGTAACCTGTGAAGGCCATCCCTTCAACAGTAACTCAAAATTCTCTATTTTATTAAAACCAAACATATATATATATATATATTAGATTGATTGACAACCCCAAGGGTTAGCTCAAGCGAAAATGAGTCAGATGTGAGATCTCTCCCTTAGTGAGGAGTTGGGGAGGTCATAGTTTCAACTCTCTTGATTCCCTTGAGGTTAGACTCTGTAATCAGGGCTGATGGTTTACCTCGTTTACCATCCATGGATCACGGGGAAGTACTCAGAGGGTTTTCTATGAGGATTTCCTTGGAAAAAATATATAAGATTGATTAATGAAATGAATACAATAGACGATGGTGATAATTCATGTCCTTTGGAAAAGGGCATGACCTATTATTATTACAACATTTAAAAAATATTGACCTGCATTATTACTATTACAATAAATATTTATACATTATTGCATAGTGGTAATATAATCTAGGTATATTACAAGTCCTCCCCCTCAAAATGCTTTTTCCTCAAAGTATGGGTAGAGAACAATGTTTATGATAGAATGATCCATCTCTTTGTAATTTCACCTATGTGAGTTTTTTATAAAACAATGCATCTCCTTGTAATTTTCCCTATGTGATGAGGTTGTGGATACAAGGCAATATGAATTTTGAAGATTTGAACAATATTGTGTCATCAAAAAATGATCAATCCATCCTAAATAGAATTATTTGATTACAAGACCTTGATTCGAGCTTGTTTGTTTTTTACTTTGAGTTGTATTGACTTTCATATGCTTTGATGTGTAAGAACAAAGATGACATCAGTACGTTGATTCTTGTAGGTTATGATTTATATAATTTGGGTGTTGATATGGTACTCTAATAAGTTGATCATTCTTCATTTATGTTTTAATCTTTTCATGATATACTTGAGTCGTCATATTGATTTTGATGTTTTTGTATTCACTGATGTGTCAACTTCATCAGTGGTGATCGATGGAACGTGAACCATCACTGAATCTATAATGTTGATTTGTCATTGATTATTTCTTGGACTAAATTTCTGGATGTGGTTTCACTAACTGCATTAGCAATGACATTTTGATTTTTTTGTTTCGATCAATTCTATTAGGGTCTCTTGATATGCAATTTCAACTTCTAAAACTTTCTTGAATCAATAAGATTGATTAAGGTTCATTTATCTACAGCCTCAACTTCTAAAAACTTCCTTGACGCACTCGCATCAATAGATGTCTCTTTGTCTACTTTCAACATTGATATATCCTTAAATGTTTTAGTTTTTTAACTTTTGTAAGCAAGATTTTATTATGATTCTTCAAACGATTGATTTCCTTGTCTTTATCTAACAATACCTTATTTAGTTTTTTCTTGGCATCCATCTTCCCTTGTAATTTTTCATCACATTGAATTGCAAAGTCTTGTCCATCTTCCCTTGTGATTTTTCATCACATTGAATTGCAAAGTCTTGTCAAATTGACACTTGATCCTTCACTTGTAAGTCCCAATTTTTTCTATGATGCTTGTAATTTTTTTATGAGCTTTTTTGTCTAGTTCTCATTGACTTTATTTGCAAAATATTGAATTTTTTTTTCTAAAATAGTTCACCTAAAAATCATTATTTTAAATGTTCTTACTGCCTTGAAATATTTCCCAAATCATTTTCGTCCATAATACTATGATTATTATAATTTTTCATTAATGAATTAAAATAAAATATATAAACACAGACTACTATGATTATTATAATTTTCCATTAATGAATTAAAATAAAATATATAAACACAGACTACTATGATTATTATAATTTTCCATTAATGAATTAAAATAAAATATATAAACACATAATATAAAAGTTTCATTAAAAAAGATATACCTTCTTCATCCTTAATTATTATTGGATTGGAAGAGTTTCAAATGTTATTTACATTCACTTATCTCCTTGAGGTTGATATGAGATACTCAAATAACTTAATATTTATAGAAATCTGAATGAAAAAGTGTTAAAATGTTAATTTTCATTTCTCAAATTGCAATTTTAAATATATGAAGAGATTACTTTAAAATTAATCCAAAATCACACTTTACAATAATTGAAATTACAGTTTTATATATAACCAATTAAATGTTGAACTGCAATTTTGAAAATATGAACAGATTCAGAACCTTAAAATTAATCCAAAATCACACTTTACAATAGTTGAAATTACAGTTTTATATATAACCAATTAAATTAAAAACTATCGGAATTGATTGAACAAACTATGGAAAAAAAAAAAACTATCGGAATAACCACGGAACACGTCATAACTTTCTCAGTCCCCTTTTTATGTAGTTTGTATATAATCATAACGTAAATTATTTCAATTTATTAATTTATCCTCATGATTCTTTAATTTTCCAATCTCCACCTGTATCGAGTTAGTTCACTGGATAATCGCTGTGTGAAATTGAGAGTATTCTTCCCTAAATTTGGACCGAAACTAGAGTCACTGTCTTCTGGAGGCACTTGAACTACAACGCTTTCCTGGGCGGCGGAGGCAACGCTTCATGGTGATATGTGCCACAATGGCGGGCTTGCACAAGAGGACTGGCTGAGATGGCTTGACAGGGTTTGCTTCTGCAATAATTTTGTTAAGCTCACGAACTGAGACGGCTTTGTCTCTCTCTGATTTACAATTCCACTATTTTTTATGTGAAAACTTAAATCCATGCTTAGTGACGGTTGCTTTGTCTCCCATGTGTCTTTGACCATAAGCGGCAACAAAGACAAGGCGGCGGTTCTTACAGATTTGTGAAGGACTTGGAATTTTCTTTTTGATCTTTGTAGGACAATGATCTCGCACTGATTTTCTGGAGAGTTGATGCTTCCAAACCTTGTGCAACACTTGCTTACTCTTCTTTGAGATGACACGATGAGTTTAGAGCGCCGCTAATGGATTATTTTACTTACGCACCAGCAGTGTTGCCAACGTTGATATAGCTGCTGCACTTCTATGGTCGGATTTGATAATTAATATATTTATTTTCTTTTTGCTATCTATCAACCACTGAGATTTTGATGAATAGTGATTGTTCCCATTTTTATTAGTTTCTACCAACAGAGAACGATGATTCCTCTGTAAATTCAGAATCTTTGGTTTCAGCTAATGCTTGACGCCAACACCACCTGAGGCTGCCTACCAACGTATTTCAGCTGACATTTTATGTAGCCACTTGCATCACATGCCAACATCTTCTAAAACGATGTCTGGAACTCCCTTCAACACTGACGACTAACCCTGGTTCTCCCCAGGCTCATCCAGCATCGGATTCAACAATGTGGTGACGTTTAACCAGCCTAGACATGACGTGGGAGCTCGCCATAGCAGGGTTAAATCTAATTTCAAGTGCGAGAGGCTTGTTGGCTTGACCCGTGGCATGCTTGCATGGGTCAATATATAGCATGGCCAATCTAGCTTATGATGGCAACGTTGAGGTATATTAGCTCTACGAACTGTCTGATGCTACATTCATTTCTTCAATCGAACAAGTTCGCTTCACTCACCCTCCTACTTTGCACTCGACAAGCCCTCCATGCTCTGCACTTGACTCAATCCCCCATTCCAATGAGTTCACTTCCCTCGCCCTCGCCCTCCTACTCTGCACTTGGCAAACCCTCCATGCTCTCCACTCAATTCAATCCTTCATTTGAACGAATTCTCTTCGCTTGCCATCCTAGCTCTACATTCAGGAAACCCTGTACTCCGTTATCGTTTAAGAGCTCGAGGATAAGGCACGATCCACTCAGTTATCATTGAAAAGACTGAGGAATAAGGGAGTCTCCACTCTATTATCATTTAAAATTTCGAGGATAAGGCGGGCTGCTCTCTGTGATCGAGTCGGCCTTCGCTCTCTTATAATTTAAAAGGTCGAGAGTAAGAGAGAGCTCTGCTCTACTCTAGTCGGCGTGACTATGACGTAGTAGTTTAAATGATTTTTTTAGTTTTATGTAAAAATTAATTAGAAAGAATTTAAAAGAATGACTAAAATTATAGATTTCAATGGTTGAGATTTAGAAGGTTTATTAGGAGGTTTCTATTTTTATGATTCCACTTTGTTGTTGAACCAAACTTTGTTTTACTCTTTTTTTTATCCCTCCACTTTGTTATTGAACCAACCCTTGTTTGGCTCCTCTTGTGCTCGTGCTTCAACATTCCACTCTGTTTGACTCTTCTTTGTGCTTCAACATTCCACTCTGTTTGGCTCCTCTTATGCTTCAACATTAGACAACTCTTAAAATTTTGGCAAGCTCTTAGAAACAATTAGTTCATAACCACAACTCACAACACTTAAGGAAAGGGCCAAAAAATTAAGTTTACTAATCAATGTTCAATATAGTTATTAAAGGAAATTTGAAAACAAAATTTTGTTTTTCTTAAGAAAGATATATTTAAACTTTGGTTTCTATCATACTTGTCCCGTGAAACTTTTAGCTAGGGTTAGTGTTTCCATGTGTTTTGTTTCTTCTATCATGTTGCTTCTAACACAATAATGTGTTTTATGTTGTTTGGCAAAAATATGACATGGTATGTCAAAGAAAAGCAATCCATTAGGACAAAAATTGCAGTTGACGTCAACTATTTTTTGTTGCACATGGCATTGTTGAAGGCCCTTCATTACTACTTGTTTAGGCCATCCAACTAGAACTATCACATGAACAATGCATCAAACTTCATGAAGTATTATTTTAGAGTACATCAAATTATTGAATCATTGCTTATCAGAGTGAGAGGAAGAAGGACATGGCATCGACTAGACTCTAAAGCATTATGGGAATCTTTGTTCTCCCACCGACACAAAAAATGAAAGATACTTTCATGCAAATCGATGGTGGGTCTATGACTTGTTCAGAAATATTATGTTGTAATGTCTCTCCTACTAGTGATATATATATTTGTTTCTTGTTGTTATGATTTATTGCTTATATTGGTTGAGAGGTTTCGTCAAACACTTTATTGTTGTGCCTATATCCCCGCTTGTAACAAACTCCTTATCATTGTTGTTATGTATTTGGTACTTTTTTGAGTTAAAACTTATGTCGAACACTTGCTAGACAACCCTCAAACTCATTGTCACTATCTTGCTTGTTGTTGTTAGACTAATAGGCTTGTTGTTGGGTGTTAACAGTTATGTTTTCAATGATTAAATGTGAGATTTGGTTCTAAATAAGACATGTAATATATGTACAAAATATAACGGCAATGTTGTAGCTATCAAATGCACAAACAAAGGTTATAACAACAATATAGATAGCTAAAAAAGGCCCAACTTTATTATGAATCTAATTAGTGCCTTTACACAGCAAGATGACTCACATATTTGGTCTCTAAACGCCTTGCAAGGGATTGGTATTGTTATTGGACGAATGTGCACCAAACTTGACCAGAAATGATAGTTGTAGCAGCCTCCCTAGCCACTGATTTGATATCCAATAAGACAATGACCTCCACCACAAATATTTCAGCCCCTACTAAGAGAGAAATGTTCCACAGGAAACAACAAACAACTCCACAATGGAAAATGACTATGTTGCAAGTAAAAATCAACCCAAACAATGGGAAACTCGACCTTCTTTAGAGAATAAATTCTTCCCACAAAGAAAGTGTGGCCCAATTGCAAAGATGAGTCATTCTCAAGGGAAAAGTCGAACCATGCTCAAATAAATTGTGCCCAGATCTCGTTGTAACAAACTCCTTATCACTGTTGTTATGTTTTTGGTACTTTTCTGAGTTAAAACTTATGTCGAACACTTGTTAGACAACCCCCAAACTCATTGTCACTATCTTGCATGTTGTTGTTAGACTAATGGGCTTGTTTTTGGGTGTTAATCGTTATGTTTTCAATGATTAAATGTGGGATTTGGTTGCTAAATAAAACATGTATGATCCGTACAAAATATAATGGCAATGTTGTAGTTATCGAATGCACAAACAAAGATTATAACAACAATAGAGATAGCTAAAAAAAGGCCCAACTTTATTATGAATCTGATCAGTGCCTTTACACATCAAGATGACTCACATATTTCGTCTCTAAATGCCTTGCAAGGGATTGGTATTGTTGCTAGACAAATGTGCACCAAACTAGACCAAAAATGATAGTTGTAGCAGCCTATCCAACCACACGATTTTCTATCCAATAAGACAACGACCTCCACACAAATATTTCAACCCCCACTGAGAGAGAAATGCTCCACCGGAAACAACAAACAACTCCACAATGGAAAACGACTCTGCTGCAAGTAAAAATTGACCCAAACAATGGGAAACTCGACCTTCTTTAGAGGATAAATTATGCCCACAAAGAAATCTTGGCCCAATTGCAAAAATGATCCATTCTCAAGGGAAAATTTGACCCGTGCTCAAATAAATTGTGCGCAGATCTCGTTGTAACAAACTCCTTATCACTGTTGTTATGTTTTTGGTACTTTTCTGAGTTAAAACTTATGTCGAACACTTGTTAGACAACCCCCAAACTCATTGTCACTATCCTGCATGTTGTTGTTAGACTAATGGGCTTGTTTTTGGGTGTTAACCGTTATGTTTTCAATGATTAAATGTGGGATTTGGTTGCTAAATAAAACATGTATGATCTGTACAAAATATAATGGCAATGTTGTAGTTATCGAATGCACAAACAAAGATTATAACAACAATATAGATAGCTAAAAAAGGCCCAGCTTTATTATGAATCTGATCAATGCCTTTACACATCAAGATGACTCACATATTTGGTCTCTAAATGCCTTGCAAGGGATTGGTATTGTTGCTAGATGAATGTGCACTAAACTAGACCAAAAATGATAGTTGTAGTAGCCTATCCAGGCACACGATTTGCTATCCAATAAGACAACGACCTCCACCACAAATATTTCAACCCCCACTAAGAGAGAAATGCTCCACCGAAAATAACAAACAACTCCACAATGGAAAACGACTCTATTACAAGTAAAAATTGACCCAAACAATGGGAAACTCGACCTTCTTTAGAGGATAAAGTTTGCCCACAAAGAAAGCTCGGCCCAATTGCAAAAATGATCCATTCTGAAGGGAAAAGTCGACCCATGCTCAAATAAATTCGGCCATAAATATGCAAATTGGCCTCAAGGTAAACACGATCCCAAAATGAGAAAACTCATCCACCAAGATGAGAAACTCAACCACAATGAAGCACAATGAAAGATCTGTATGATCACTCCTCTACGATTAGCTAGGGTGGATAGTTTCACAGCCAAACACAATCTTCTTCTCTAGGGTTTTTCATCCCAAGATCCAAAAGCCACAAGAGCTCCTCAAATTTGTTTTTAGAAAATAACAATGCATAACGGCCAAGGGGTGCGCCCTCCTCCTCTTATAACTCTTCATTCACCCTTCCTTGACACTTTTACCTTTTTGTGACCCTTTTAACTTAAAATATTAGTAACCTTTCTAATGTTTAATTGACTATTAGTCACAATGTCACTTGATAACCCTTTTTCCTAATGTCACTTTAGAAATATAACATTTTAGGCCTAAGTAACATCAAATAACCACCTTGACCCCCTTTTCTTTGTTGTTTATAGCCTACGGGAGTTTGTAAGGCTACTACATCATCCACCTGGAGTGATCACTTGGAAAGGGACATCACAGTCCTCCCTTCCCAAGATTTCTTACCCTCAAGCAACCACAAACCAGGATGTTGCAAAATATTCTCACTCTCCCATGTGGTATCCCCTACTAGCCAATCTCTCCACCTAATACGGTACTCCCTAATCACTATTCTCCTCAATCTCCTCTCCCGGACATTAAAAAACTCCTTGGGAGTCAGTATCATCCATCCCCTCTCTTCTAGTGGCAATAAATCTCTAGAAGTGGTAACCTGTGGTGCCAACACCTTCTCGAGGCATGATACATAGAGAATACTACGAATCTTGCTACCCTCTGGCAACTCCAACCCATAAGCTACCTCTCCAACTTTGAGGATCACCTTGTATGGACCATAGAAGTGCAACCTCGTCCTCTCAATGCCACCTCTCCTCAATGGAAACGGTCTTTGTGGTTGCACCCTCAAGAAAACCACATCCCTAATATCGAAGTTGTGCTCCACCATGTTCCTGTCTGCATACATCCTTTGTTGAATCTGGGTGGTCTACAAACTATCATGAGTGGTGTCGCAACAATGTTCACCTAAATGTAACCACTCTATCCATGACCTCACATAGTCATGTAGATACCTCTCAGTGCGTTCCTTCACCATCTCTTCTTGACCATCCATCTAAGGGTAGAAACTAGTAATGGAAGTCAAACCTGTGCCTGCAAATATGAACAAATCCTTTCAACGTGTGCTAAGAAACATGTTGTCTCGATCACTGACAATGACTCTGGGTTGCTCATAAACTCTAAACATCTTCCCAAGAAATAGATATCTCACCCATGCTACCCCATACTACGAAGAAAACACCAAGAAGTGCATGAAATCTGATATTTGGTCAATCCCTGCACACATACAATTTGTGCTATGCACCCTCTGTAAACGTGTGATGCAATCTAACAACATGCCCTCCCACCTTGGCCCTGAAATGGGAAAAGACTGCATCAACCATGTTGTATGAGTGTGCCCCAACCTACTATATTGACAAGTCATACACTCCCCCATATGTCTCAACATAATGTCCACAAAGTCCCTCCATGCGAACCTCTCTCGGATCTGCATATAAGTGGTAAATCCAACAGGGTCCCAAACTAGCCTGTAAGATGTGAAGCACCCTCTACCCATGAAACTGATCTGCAAAGTTCTAACACAAGAACCCACCTGACTGCCCCTGATAAGCCAAGCAATCCTAATTTGTAGAAACTCGGTTGTCTCCTTAGAAGACCGCTCCTGCAAGTAACCAATCATATGCACCCCATGAGTAAACTTTGAAAAATGAAGACTAGCCATCTTATCTATATCAGTTGTCGAGTTGTCAAACATNAGGAGTTGGGGAGGTCATAGTTTCAACTCTCTTGATTCCCTTGAGGTTAGACTCTGTAATCAGGGCTGATGGTTTACCTCGTTTACCATCCATGGATCATGGGGAAGTACTCAGAGGGTTTTCTATGAGGATTTCCTTGGAAAAAATATATAAGATTGATTAATGAAATGAATACAATAGATGATGGTGATAATTCATGTCCTTTGGAAAAGGGCATGACCTATTATTATTACAACATTTAAAAAATATTGACCTGCATGATTACTATTACAATAAATATTTATACATTATTGCATAGTGGTAATATAATCTAGGTATATTACAAGTCCTCCCCCTCAAAATGTTTTTTCCTCAAAGTATGGGTAGAGAACAATGTTTATGATAGAATGATCCATCTCTTTGTAATTTCACCTATGTGAGTTTTTTATAAAACAATCCATCTCCTTGTAATTTTCCCTATGTGATGAGGTTGTGGATACAAGGCAATATGAATTTTGAAGATTTGAACAATATTGTGTCATCAAAAAATGATCAATCCATCCTAAATAGAATTATTTGATTACAAGACCTTGATTCGAGCTTGTTTGTTTTTTACTTTGAGTTGTATTGATTTTCATATGCTTTGATGTGTAAGAACAAAGATGGCATCAGTACGTTGATTCTTGTAGGTTATGATTTATATAATTTGGGTGTCGATATGGTACTCTAATAAGTTGATCATTCTTCATTTATGTTTTAATCTTTTCATGATATACTTGAGTCGTCATATTGATTTTGATGTTTTTGTATTCACTGATGTGTCAACTTCACCAGTGGTGATCGATGGAACGTGAACCATCATTGAATCTATAATGTTGATTTGTCATTGATTATTTCTTGGATTAAATTTTTGGATGTGGTTTCACTAACTGCATTAGCAATGACATTTTGATTTTTTTTGTTTCAATCAATTCTATTAGGGTCTCTTGATATGCAATTTCAACTTCTAAAACTTTCTTGAATCAATAAGATTGATTAAGGTTCATTTATCTACAGCCTCAACTTCTAACAACTTCCTTGACTCACTCGCATCAATAGATGTCTCTTTGTCTACTTTCAACATTGATATATCCTTAAATGTTTTAGTTTTTTAACTTTTGTAAGCAAGATTTTATTATGATTCTTCAAATGATTGATTTCCTTGTCTTTATCTAACAATACCTTATTTAGTTTTTTCTTGGCATCCATCTTCCCTTGTAATTTTTCATCACATTGAATTGCAAAGTCTTGTCCATCTTCCCTTGTGATTTTTCATCACATTGAATTGCAAAGTCTTGTCAAATTGACACTTGATCCTTCACTTGTAAGTCCCAATTTTTTCTATGATTCTTGTAATTGTTTTATGAGCTTTTTTGTCTCGTTCTCATCGACTTTATTTGCAAAATATTGAATTTTTTTTTCAAAAAAAAATCACCTAAAAATCATTATTTTAAATGTTCTTATTGCCTTGAAATATTTCCCAAATCATTTTCGTCCATAATACTATGATTATTATAATTTGTCATTAATGAATTAAAATAAAATATATAAACACATACTACTATGATTATTATAATTTTCCATTAATGAATTAAAATAAAATATATAAACACATAATATAAAGATTTCATTAAAAAAGATATACCTTCTTCATCCTTAATTATTATTGGATTGGAAGAGTTTCAAATGTTATTTACATTCACTTTATCTCCTTGAGGTTGATATGAGATACTCAAATAACTTAATATTTATAGAAATCTGAATGAAAAAGTGTTGAAATGTTAATTTTCATTTCTCAAATTGCAATTTTAAATATATGAAGAGATTACTTTAAAATTAATCCAAAATCACACTTTACAATAATTGAAATTACAGTTTTATATATAACCAATTAAATGTTGAACTGCAATTTTGAAAATATGAACAGATTCAGAACCTTAAAATTAATCCAAAATCACACTTTACAATAGTTGAAATTACAGTTTTATATATAACCAATTAAATTAAAAACTATCGGAATTGATTGAACAAACTATGGAAAAAAAAAAAACTATCGGAATAACCACGGAACACGTCATAACTTTCTCAGTCCCCTTTTTATGTAGTTTGTATATAATCATAACGTAAATTATTTCAATTTATTAATTTATCCTCATGATTCTTTAATTTTCCAATCTCCACCTGTATCGAGTTAGTTCACTGGATAATCGCTGTGTGAAATTGAGAGTATTCTTCCCTAAATTTGGACCGAAACTAGAGTCACTGTCTTCTGGAGGCACTTGAACTACAACGCTTTCCTGGGCGGCGGAGGCAACGCTTCATGGTGATATGTGCCACAATGGCGGGCTTGCACAAGAGGACTGGCTGAGATGGCTTGACAGGGTTTGCTTCTGCAATAATTTTGTTAAGCTCACGAACTGAGACGGCTTTGTCTCTCTCTGATTTACAATTCCACTATTTTTTATGTGAAAACTTAAATCCATGCTTAGTGACGGTTGCTTTGTCTCCCATGTGTCTTTGACCATAAGCGGCAACAAAGACAAGGCGGCGGTTCTTACAGATTTGTGAAGGACTTGGAATTTTCTTTTTGATCTTTGTAGGACAATGATCTCGCACTGATTTTCTGGAGAGTTGATGCTTCCAAACCTTGTGCAACACTTGCTTACTCTTCTTTGAGATGACACGATGAGTTTAGAGCGCCGCTAATGGATTATTTTACTTACGCACCAGCAGTGTTGCCAACGTTGATATAGCTGCTGCACTTCTATGGTCGGATTTGATAATTAATATATTTATTTTCTTTTTGCTATCTATCAACCACTGAGATTTTGATGAATAGTGATTGTTCCCATTTTTATTAGTTTCTACCAACAGAGAACGATGATTCCTCTGTAAATTCAGAATCTTTGGTTTCAGCTAATGCTTGACGCCAACACCACCTGAGGCTGCCTACCAACGTATTTCAGCTGACATTTTATGTAGCCACTTGCATCACATGCCAACATCTTCTAAAACGATGTCTGGAACTCCCTTCAACACTGACGACTAACCCTGGTTCTCCCCAGGCTCATCCAGCATCGGATTCAACAATGTGGTGACGTTTAACCAGCCTAGACATGACGTGGGAGCTCGCCATAGCAGGGTTAAATCTAATTTCAAGTGCGAGAGGCTTGTTGGCTTGACCCGTGGCATGCTTGCATGGGTCAATATATAGCATGGCCAATCTAGCTTATGATGGCAACGTTGAGGTATATTAGCTCTACGAACTGTCTGATGCTACATTCATTTCTTCAATCGAACAAGTTCGCTTCACTCACCCTCCTACTTTGCACTCGACAAGCCCTCCATGCTCTGCACTTGACTCAATCCCCCATTCCAATGAGTTCACTTCCCTCGCCCTCGCCCTCCTACTCTGCACTTGGCAAACCCTCCATGCTCTCCACTCAATTCAATCCTTCATTTGAACGAATTCTCTTCGCTTGCCATCCTAGCTCTACATTCAGGAAACCCTGTACTCCGTTATCGTTTAAGAGCTCGAGGATAAGGCACGATCCACTCAGTTATCATTGAAAAGACTGAGGAATAAGGGAGTCTCCACTCTATTATCATTTAAAATTTCGAGGATAAGGCGGGCTGCTCTCTGTGATCGAGTCGGCCTTCGCTCTCTTATAATTTAAAAGGTCGAGAGTAAGAGAGAGCTCTGCTCTACTCTAGTCGGCGTGACTATGACGTAGTAGTTTAAATGATTTTTTTAGTTTTATGTAAAAATTAATTAGAAAGAATTTAAAAGAATGACTAAAATTATAGATTTCAATGGTTGAGATTTAGAAGGTTTATTAGGAGGTTTCTATTTTTATGATTCCACTTTGTTGTTGAACCAAACTTTGTTTTACTCTTTTTTTTATCCCTCCACTTTGTTATTGAACCAACCCTTGTTTGGCTCCTCTTGTGCTCGTGCTTCAACATTCCACTCTGTTTGACTCTTCTTTGTGCTTCAACATTCCACTCTGTTTGGCTCCTCTTATGCTTCAACATTAGACAACTCTTAAAATTTTGGCAAGCTCTTAGAAACAATTAGTTCATAACCACAACTCACAACACTTAAGGAAAGGGCCAAAAAATTAAGTTTACTAATCAATGTTCAATATAGTTATTAAAGGAAATTTGAAAACAAAATTTTGTTTTTCTTAAGAAAGATATATTTAAACTTTGGTTTCTATCATACTTGTCCCGTGAAACTTTTAGCTAGGGTTAGTGTTTCCATGTGTTTTGTTTCTTCTATCATGTTGCTTCTAACACAATAATGTGTTTTATGTTGTTTGGCAAAAATATGACATGGTATGTCAAAGAAAAGCAATCCATTAGGACAAAAATTGCAGTTGACGTCAACTATTTTTTGTTGCACATGGCATTGTTGAAGGCCCTTCATTACTACTTGTTTAGGCCATCCAACTAGAACTATCACATGAACAATGCATCAAACTTCATGAAGTATTATTTTAGAGTACATCAAATTATTGAATCATTGCTTATCAGAGTGAGAGGAAGAAGGACATGGCATCGACTAGACTCTAAAGCATTATGGGAATCTTTGTTCTCCCACCGACACAAAAAATGAAAGATACTTTCATGCAAATCGATGGTGGGTCTATGACTTGTTCAGAAATATTATGTTGTAATGTCTCTCCTACTAGTGATATATATATTTGTTTCTTGTTGTTATGATTTATTGCTTATATTGGTTGAGAGGTTTCGTCAAACACTTTATTGTTGTGCCTATATCCCCGCTTGTAACAAACTCCTTATCATTGTTGTTATGTATTTGGTACTTTTTTGAGTTAAAACTTATGTCGAACACTTGCTAGACAACCCTCAAACTCATTGTCACTATCTTGCTTGTTGTTGTTAGACTAATAGGCTTGTTGTTGGGTGTTAACAGTTATGTTTTCAATGATTAAATGTGAGATTTGGTTCTAAATAAGACATGTAATATATGTACAAAATATAACGGCAATGTTGTAGCTATCAAATGCACAAACAAAGGTTATAACAACAATATAGATAGCTAAAAAAGGCCCAACTTTATTATGAATCTAATTAGTGCCTTTACACAGCAAGATGACTCACATATTTGGTCTCTAAACGCCTTGCAAGGGATTGGTATTGTTATTGGACGAATGTGCACCAAACTTGACCAGAAATGATAGTTGTAGCAGCCTCCCTAGCCACTGATTTGATATCCAATAAGACAATGACCTCCACCACAAATATTTCAGCCCCTACTAAGAGAGAAATGTTCCACAGGAAACAACAAACAACTCCACAATGGAAAATGACTATGTTGCAAGTAAAAATCAACCCAAACAATGGGAAACTCGACCTTCTTTAGAGAATAAATTCTTCCCACAAAGAAAGTGTGGCCCAATTGCAAAGATGAGTCATTCTCAAGGGAAAAGTCGAACCATGCTCAAATAAATTGTGCCCAGATCTCGTTGTAACAAACTCCTTATCACTGTTGTTATGTTTTTGGTACTTTTCTGAGTTAAAACTTATGTCGAACACTTGTTAGACAACCCCCAAACTCATTGTCACTATCTTGCATGTTGTTGTTAGACTAATGGGCTTGTTTTTGGGTGTTAATCGTTATGTTTTCAATGATTAAATGTGGGATTTGGTTGCTAAATAAAACATGTATGATCCGTACAAAATATAATGGCAATGTTGTAGTTATCGAATGCACAAACAAAGATTATAACAACAATAGAGATAGCTAAAAAAAGGCCCAACTTTATTATGAATCTGATCAGTGCCTTTACACATCAAGATGACTCACATATTTCGTCTCTAAATGCCTTGCAAGGGATTGGTATTGTTGCTAGACAAATGTGCACCAAACTAGACCAAAAATGATAGTTGTAGCAGCCTATCCAACCACACGATTTTCTATCCAATAAGACAACGACCTCCACACAAATATTTCAACCCCCACTGAGAGAGAAATGCTCCACCGGAAACAACAAACAACTCCACAATGGAAAACGACTCTGCTGCAAGTAAAAATTGACCCAAACAATGGGAAACTCGACCTTCTTTAGAGGATAAATTATGCCCACAAAGAAATCTTGGCCCAATTGCAAAAATGATCCATTCTCAAGGGAAAATTTGACCCGTGCTCAAATAAATTGTGCGCAGATCTCGTTGTAACAAACTCCTTATCACTGTTGTTATGTTTTTGGTACTTTTCTGAGTTAAAACTTATGTCGAACACTTGTTAGACAACCCCCAAACTCATTGTCACTATCCTGCATGTTGTTGTTAGACTAATGGGCTTGTTTTTGGGTGTTAACCGTTATGTTTTCAATGATTAAATGTGGGATTTGGTTGCTAAATAAAACATGTATGATCTGTACAAAATATAATGGCAATGTTGTAGTTATCGAATGCACAAACAAAGATTATAACAACAATATAGATAGCTAAAAAAGGCCCAGCTTTATTATGAATCTGATCAATGCCTTTACACATCAAGATGACTCACATATTTGGTCTCTAAATGCCTTGCAAGGGATTGGTATTGTTGCTAGATGAATGTGCACTAAACTAGACCAAAAATGATAGTTGTAGTAGCCTATCCAGGCACACGATTTGCTATCCAATAAGACAACGACCTCCACCACAAATATTTCAACCCCCACTAAGAGAGAAATGCTCCACCGAAAATAACAAACAACTCCACAATGGAAAACGACTCTATTACAAGTAAAAATTGACCCAAACAATGGGAAACTCGACCTTCTTTAGAGGATAAAGTTTGCCCACAAAGAAAGCTCGGCCCAATTGCAAAAATGATCCATTCTGAAGGGAAAAGTCGACCCATGCTCAAATAAATTCGGCCATAAATATGCAAATTGGCCTCAAGGTAAACACGATCCCAAAATGAGAAAACTCATCCACCAAGATGAGAAACTCAACCACAATGAAGCACAATGAAAGATCTGTATGATCACTCCTCTACGATTAGCTAGGGTGGATAGTTTCACAGCCAAACACAATCTTCTTCTCTAGGGTTTTTCATCCCAAGATCCAAAAGCCACAAGAGCTCCTCAAATTTGTTTTTAGAAAATAACAATGCATAACGGCCAAGGGGTGCGCCCTCCTCCTCTTATAACTCTTCATTCACCCTTCCTTGACACTTTTACCTTTTTGTGACCCTTTTAACTTAAAATATTAGTAACCTTTCTAATGTTTAATTGACTATTAGTCACAATGTCACTTGATAACCCTTTTTCCTAATGTCACTTTAGAAATATAACATTTTAGGCCTAAGTAACATCAAATAACCACCTTGACCCCCTTTTCTTTGTTGTTTATAGCCTACGGGAGTTTGTAAGGCTACTACATCATCCACCTGGAGTGATCACTTGGAAAGGGACATCACAGTCCTCCCTTCCCAAGATTTCTTACCCTCAAGCAACCACAAACCAGGATGTTGCAAAATATTCTCACTCTCCCATGTGGTATCCCCTACTAGCCAATCTCTCCACCTAATACGGTACTCCCTAATCACTATTCTCCTCAATCTCCTCTCCCGGACATTAAAAAACTCCTTGGGAGTCAGTATCATCCATCCCCTCTCTTCTAGTGGCAATAAATCTCTAGAAGTGGTAACCTGTGGTGCCAACACCTTCTCGAGGCATGATACATAGAGAATACTACGAATCTTGCTACCCTCTGGCAACTCCAACCCATAAGCTACCTCTCCAACTTTGAGGATCACCTTGTATGGACCATAGAAGTGCAACCTCGTCCTCTCAATGCCACCTCTCCTCAATGGAAACGGTCTTTGTGGTTGCACCCTCAAGAAAACCACATCCCTAATATCGAAGTTGTGCTCCACCATGTTCCTGTCTGCATACATCCTTTGTTGAATCTGGGTGGTCTACAAACTATCATGAGTGGTGTCGCAACAATGTTCACCTAAATGTAACCACTCTATCCATGACCTCACATAGTCATGTAGATACCTCTCAGTGCGTTCCTTCACCATCTCTTCTTGACCATCCATCTAAGGGTAGAAACTAGTAATGGAAGTCAAACCTGTGCCTGCAAATATGAACAAATCCTTTCAACGTGTGCTAAGAAACATGTTGTCTCGATCACTGACAATGACTCTGGGTTGCTCATAAACTCTAAACATCTTCCCAAGAAATAGATATCTCACCCATGCTACCCCATACTACGAAGAAAACACCAAGAAGTGCATGAAATCTGATATTTGGTCAATCCCTGCACACATACAATTTGTGCTATGCACCCTCTGTAAACGTGTGATGCAATCTAACAACATGCCCTCCCACCTTGGCCCTGAAATGGGAAAAGACTGCATCAACCATGTTGTATGAGTGTGCCCCAACCTACTATATTGACAAGTCATACACTCCCCCATATGTCTCAACATAATGTCCACAAAGTCCCTCCATGCGAACCTCTCTCGGATCTGCATATAAGTGGTAAATCCAACAGGGTCCCAAACTAGCCTGTAAGATGTGAAGCACCCTCTACCCATGAAACTGATCTGCAAAGTTCTAACACAAGAACCCACCTGACTGCCCCTGATAAGCCAAGCAATCCTAATTTGTAGAAACTCGGTTGTCTCCTTAGAAGACCGCTCCTGCAAGTAACCAATCATATGCACCCCATGAGTAAACTTTGAAAAATGAAGACTAGCCATCTTATCTATATCAGTTGTCGAGTTGTCAAACATTGTAATCCCAGGGTCCCAATCCAATCTCTGCGAGGAACCATCATGATAACATTGCACCCCTCTAATCTTAATCGTCTAATAAGTATGCTCAGGTTGCACTCTCATGTATTGGACCCCCAAGCTCAAATCCCCAAAAAGACTGAACTCACTATCATGGATCATGTATCGCCAAGGCATATGAGTGAATTCAAAGTAAGCCAAACCGCGGATAAACTCTATCCTAGGTATTATGAGGGAAAATCTACCTCGCCATATAGAACAAAGCTCAACAACTACTCTCACAACATCCCCACAATGATGCAAACCAATCACTCACATGAGCCTGTCGATCATCCTCATCATCTCAAGCAGTCTATCAGTCTAATGAATGTCAGGATCCTATCACCAAATTGGAATTACACCACTCCAGATGCCTATGGAAATATCTGTCAACCGATCCAACAGAGTCTATATCTCTTCTTATGCACTATGTGCACTGATCACATGGTCCAAATGAAAGACCTATGGCATGGCCCCAATGCCCCCTGTCTCATCCAACTAGATCGAGTGATCCTCTCCTATCCTGTTGTATACCACGAGGGCATCAAGTAGAAACAATATATGCCTTATCCACTGCCTACAAGACTAGAAAGTGATTAGTGCATTAGTCAACCCTAAGGGCATGA
>JZKD02S0359359.1:0-18835 GCA_000966675.3 Picea glauca | reverse complement strand
GGAACTCATGTCAATCACGTGTGTAGGATCACTAATATAATGTCTCAAAACAGATACATGAAAAACATCGTGCATACGCCTCAAAGAATCAGGCAAGGCTAGTCGATAGGCCACGCGCCCCTTTCTCTCCATAATCTCGAAAGGTCCCACGAACCTAGGAGAGAGTTTATCTCACTTTCCAAACTTGATCGAACTCTTATGCAGTTTAACCCGCAAGAAGACTCGATCGCCGACCTCGTAACTACGGTCGACTCGGTGCAAATCAACATAACTCTTCTGTCGATCATACGCTTCTTTAATCCTTTGTCTTATGGTTTGCATTTTCTCTTCCATTTCTTGGATCACTTCTGGTCCCACCAGGACCCTATCCTCAAGCCGATCCCAACTCAAGGGCGTCCGACACGGTCGCCCATAAAGGAACTCAAAAGGTACCATCTTAATGGTGCTCTGGTAACTGTTGTTGTAAGTGAACTCTACTAGAGGCAAGAATTCCTCCCAACGCTTTTGTTGGTCCATCACGTACATGTGTAACATGTCTTCCAATATTTGTTTCGTTCATTCGGTCTGCCCGTCAGTCTCTGGGTGATACGCAGTACTAAAATTAAGTTGGGTTCCCAAGGCCTCTTGGAAACTCGTCCAAAATCGTCCAGTAAACACCGATCCTCTATCGGATATAATATTCTTAGGCACACCATGCAGCCTCACAATATCACTGATGACAACTCTCGCTATGTCAGGTGCTTGATACATCGTAGCACAAGAATAAAGTGAGCACTCTTTGTCAGAGTGTCTACTACTACAAAAATCGAGTCGTGTCTCCTTGCCATCAGTGGCAATCCAACAATAAAATCCATCGAAATAACTTCCCATTTTTATTCCGGAATGGTATGTGGTTGAAATAATCCTGCCGGGTGTCTATGTTTGGCCTTTAATTGCTGACACTCTAGACATCTAGCCACAAAGTTGACTATGTCGGCCTTCATTCCCTTCTAGAAGAATAAGGGTTTAAGGTCTGCCCTCATCTTCATGACTCCTGGGTGAGCCATATAAACTTCTCTATGAGCCTCACTCAGGATCAGCCTCCTCAACTCGTCGTTTGGCGGTACGTAAATCCAACTTCTAAACCTCAATAAACCATTGCTATCAAATTAATATCCCTCATATCGTGGTACCATAATTGTGTTTTTTTCGATAAAATCCTTGAATTCTTTGTACCAGTCATCATCACGTTGTAAAGTGAGAATCTTCTCACGTAGATTTGTTTGAAGAGGTAACACCGAAAATATGCGTGGCCTCCGACTCAAGGCATCCGCCACTCAGTTCACTATTCCCTTTATGTAAGTAATCTCGAAGTTGTACTCGCTAAGCAATTCTGACCAACGTTGTTGTCGCGCGTTCAGGTCACTTTGCATAAAAATGTGTTGTAGTCCTCAATGATCAGTCCTTAATTCAAATTTTCGTCCAACAAGGTAGTGTCTCCAAACCTTCAAGGCATATACGATGGCTAAAAGCTCCAAATCGTGTGTCGCGTAGTTCTCCTCATGCCTTCTCAGTTTCCTAAAAATGTAAGCAATCACTCGTCTGTCTTGCATCAAGACTCCACCTAAACCTTCCTTGGATGCGTCAGTGCATACCAAGAAGTCTGCGTCCATGTCAGGGACTTTTAGTATCGGTGCCATGGTCAACAACTCCTTAAGCCTTCGAAATGCTTTTGCACATTTCTCGATCCAAACGAACTTCTTGTTTTTCTTCTGCAATTCTGTGATTGGATTTGCTATCTTCGAAAATCCTTCGACAAACCATCGATAGTATCCTGCTAAACCCATGAAACTACGCACTTCTGTGACATTCGTCGGTGCAGGCCATTCCATAATAGCCTCAACCTTTTCTAGATCCACGGCGATACCTTCTCCAGAGATAACATGCCCTAAGTAGTGAATCCTTGATTGGTAAAAAGAGCATTTGGACAACTTCCCATACAATTTGTGCTCTCGCAGACACTGTAGTACCAAGCGCAAGTGCTCTTCATGCTCCTCCGTCGTCTGAGAGTATATCAAGATATCGTCAATGAATAATTGGACGAACTTGTCCAAGTACTCATGGAACACCCCATTCATCAAACTCATGAATACCCCTGGGGAATTTGTCAATCCAAACGGTAAAATAGTAAACTCATAATGTCCAAATCTCATCTTAAAATCGGTCTTAGGGATGTCATCCTCCTTGATCCATAAATGGTGATACCCGGATCGCAAATCGATCTTGGAGAACACCGTCGCACCCTTCATTTGATCGAACAGATCATCAATTCTTGGTAAGGGATACTGATTCTTGATCGTAGCCTTGTTCAGTTGACGGTAGTCAATGCAAAGCCTCCATGATCAGTCCTTCTTTCGTATGAAAATAACCGGTGCACCCCACGGTGACACACTAGGACGTATCAGTCCCAGGTCCAACAACTCCTTCAGTTGCATTTTCAACTCTTGCAATTCCGGGGTCGACATCCGATAAGGCATTCTTGCTATCGATTCGGTCCCTGGTTTCAGGTCTATGGTAAACTCCAGTTCCCTTTCCGATGGCATCCCAGGTAACTCCTCTGAAAATACATCCGCAAACTCCTTCACCACTGGAAGGTGTTCTAGACCTTTCGTTACTCCTTTTTCGTTTAGCGTGAGGATCAAATAAATCTTGCACCCCTTGCGCATACTCTTCCGTAACTGTAAGGAAGAGATGAACCTCAGGGATACTCCCTGGTTCTGTCCTACAATCACATGTCTCTGTCCTTTATCATCGACCAAGCTCAACCATTTCGTCGTACAGTTGAGTATCACGTCATGCGATTCCAACCAATCCATACCAATCATGACGTCATAAGATCCTAAGATCGTGACATACAAGTTGACCCTCGTGAAAAACTCTCCCAGGTTAAGGGCATAGCCCGTAACCTTTCCTCCAACCTTTTGTTTGGCTCCAGAAGCCATCTCTACGAAGCTAAACTCGTCTTGTTCGACTGCCTTTACCTTAATCCTTTTTAGCGCTGCATTAGAAATGAAACTCTCAGTCGCACCTGGGTCTATCAAAATACTAAGGGTTTGGTCAGTGACAGTACTTGTCGTCTCAAGCACAGTCGACTGGTGCTCTGCCTGGCAATTATTCACCGCCGCATGAATCCGATATGCCTTGCCCATATCTCCCACGGTAGCGGGTCTGGATGATCCGGACGCTTTGGTCCTCTCCATAGGACAATCGCACTGGTAGTGTGGCTCCCCACACGTCCAACACCCCTTCTTCGGCCCAATAGTCCTGGCACCCGAAGTAGAAGATGACGGCCCACTGGCCTGGAACCCTGGTCTGTTCTACTGAACAGGCCTAAACTGCTGCTGCTACGGGCGACGCTGCTGCTGGTGTTGAGGTCCCCGATAAGGTGCCCGCTGCTGAGGTGGCAGTCGTCGAGGTGTAGTGAAAGTGGATCCCCTCTGGAAGCCACGATATCTCGACGTATGTCTCGCTGGTGTCTGGTGCTACAACGTTCCATATGAACCCTACCCTGCGGGTCTCGCTGGAGTCGTGGTCTGATCCCCATTGATAAGCTCCTCCTCTGCTATGAGGGCCTTTTGGACAGTGTCTTGAAAGATTTGAGGCATCAAGATCCTAAACTTTGCACGCAGGCTGCCATTAAGGCCAAACACGAACCGGTTGACCTTGAGTTTCTCTATGTTAAGGTGTGGGGCATACTGGAGCAGCTCCATAAAATGTGCCTCGTACTCGGGCATCGTACGACCTCCCTGTCATAATGCGTTGAACTCATTGAGCTGAGGCTCAATGAATTCCTCTGAAAGGTACCTCTCTCGGACCCGATCCTCGAACAGTTCCCATGACATGTCTTCAACGGCCATGTTCAACTACGGCAGGAGCATCTTCCACCATAGAAGAGCGCTCCCCTTCAGTTGAAAGACCGCCATGCGGACCTTCATGTTGGAGGTATAATCGTGAAGTGCGAAGAACATCGCCATATTCTCCAACCATGCCTCGACAGCTGCGCCGTCCAGGGCACCAAAGAACTCGGGAAATTTTACCTTCTCGATTTCACAGTGAATGCTACCAGTAACGGCCGGTGCACGCGGCGGAACCTCAGTGGGTGTCAGTGCCCTAGCCTCGTCTCTGTCCAATAGGCTGATCAGAGCCTCGGAAATTCACTAAAAGCATCTCATCATCCCAATAACATCACCAACCACTATCTTCTCCTGTCCGAGAACTTGCTCGCCTCCCTGGGGGTTAGACCCCTCAGGCGTGGATGCTACTAGAGGCGTCACGCCTCCTCCCCTAGCACCCCATCGTCTGCCTCCATGGCGTCCTCTAACCATGATTACCTACAGGCACACAATCAACTCGATCAACAATAGTATATAAAATCAACTCATGTCAACGAAATCCATAGCGAATCCCAAGTCAC
The DNA here is from genome assembly GCA_000966675.3 of Picea glauca. NCBI lineage: Eukaryota > Viridiplantae > Streptophyta > Pinopsida > Pinales > Pinaceae > Picea > Picea glauca. Next base: position 14,382 of record JZKD02S0359359.1, on the reverse strand, counting down.
GGGTCGAACCTCACTCTAATACCATATGTAACGAACCTCCTTGTTACGACAACAACTCTGATAAAAGGTGCAATTTTTTTTTTCTTATAAGGTGTGTGCACTCATGTAAAATGGAAACAGACACACTTGACTCTACATCGCCATCCGACGACTAACAAGACGCAACCACGATGATCACAACAAGAAGACATAAGGCGCACAACTGCAAGCATTAACGACCATAGACATAAGGAAGAATCCATAATGGTAGATTACTATTTCTGCATAGGAAAGTAGGGAGTTTAATCTTAGTTCTCTGCTCCGGAGAGAGAGAAGGTTAGATAGGCTCTTGGCCGACTGCTCAGGCAGAAACTAGTAATCCCCTTAGGTGTGTCGCAAGAGTGGAAACCCTGCCTTTAAAGGGCCCAAGACTCCTGATATGTCACTGGACTCTTTACACAGAAAAATACACACAGACATATATACTAAGGCTACATGAAGGTGTCTATATCCCGCCTGACACAAGCAGTCCAATCGACAAATTATTACAACCCCGCGCAACAACAGACAAAAGAAGCCACGTCTTCTACGGAAGGCGCAAGACAAGGACTCAGACAATGACCACTAACATTTATGACAAGGAAAGTCTATGACTCAACACTGATTGGTTATTAGCCCACTTTTCCATTTAATTTTATTAAACCCGAGTGCATTAGCATAAGGCAATCTAATTAAATTATTGCCCTGAGTTTAAGGGACTTACCCTTGGTGTTGAAAATGAAAAGAATTAAATGTCCTTACAATGATTTAACCTCATCGTTACATTTATACTACCACCACATTGCAAACAATGTCCTTACGTTCCTAGGTTATCATACATGCTACTATACTTATATTGATACTACAAGCTTGCAGTTAAACTAATTATTAATGCAATTTAGACAGCATTGCACCTTTATAACAATTAATAAATAACAATTAATGATAAATTGAATAACCATATCATTCAACGATAAATTATAATGCCAATTGTCCGCACCTATTACAATACTCACATATTATACTAACAAGAGATTGCAGTAAGGTACCCTGCCATTTCACATTATCGCAATAACTTAGTATCTTAGAATAACCCCAAAATGAATTGATATGCTTCTAACCTTAACATTACCTGTTAATTCACGTTCCTAGGACATTACTCCTTCATGATTAAAAAAAATACATCATAAGGACGTTACTTTTAATAATCTACGTCTACGATCTACTACATGACAATCTCCTTCCTTAAATGTTTTACTTCAACGATTTCCTTCTTTAATAAATAAAAAGGATAATTCCTTTCTTTAATAAAAGGCAGGCCTTTTAACAAAGGGTTTTTGTGATTGAGTTATAGCTGCACAGGTGTCGAAATACTAATGTAATATGGTTTCTGGTTTTGAATGAACAAACAACATCTATCCCACGGTAATCGAATGATTACTATGTCAAGGAAATCCCTGCACACTAGATACACAATCATAAATAATGAAGAAATCGATCCATTGAAATTCCAACAGTTAAATAGAGGACAAGATTTGATTAGATATCTGTAAATCATTCACTAGCAATCAATAACAATAAATTTGCCTTTTAAACGCAACTGCTATGACTGCAGAGCTATCAGAGAAGGGTAAGGAAGGAAGGGCACAGGTGGATGAGGTCTGGAGGTGACACGGAGTACTGTCAACTAGGAAATTGCGTAAGGCTTTAAATAATTTGGGCGCACTGCAGAGAATCATCCCCGGTGCAGGCGATTTTAAACAAGGGTGCTACAGCCATATGGCTCCAACAAAAATTTGGAAGCAAATTAATCTTTTCAATTATTATTTATTTAATATCTTTTGTTCTTTCACAAGTTAGGAATTAATTTCCTCTTTGCAAATTTTTTAAATCCCTTAGTTTAATAATATCCTTACTCTCTTTATTTACCCCAAGAATTTTATGAATACCTAACTATTACTTAGGTGGGTTCTGGTTTAAATTGTTATTTTTATTCTAGGGTTTGTTCTTAAGGTTAGACTAAAATTTTACCCTGAAAGTTTTAGACTCAGTACTTAGATTCTAAACTGGGCGACACTAGGTTAGGGGAGTTTTTTAAGGATTTCTTAAGGAATTATTGTCTTAGGGATATTTAGGTTTGTTTCCTTCATCCACATCAATGTGGCGTTCCCTTCAGGATGCACCATGTGCTCCAAGGGTGCCACTCGCCTCATTCGTTTCCTTTGCACGACGTGCCCTTTAGGATGCACCACGTGCTCCAAGGGTGCCACTCGCTTCTTGTGTTTCTTTTGGGCGACATGCCCTTCAGGATGCACCATGTGCTCCAAGGGTGCCGCTCGCCAACTGGACTGATTGGTAGACATCTATAACCCCTAGAGTCAACACTCCGCCAGGTGAACTTGTGGGAGACTAAGGGCTCTAAGGAATAAGGCCCCCACCTTATTGCGTGCCCCTTAGAATCATCGTGAGCGATTGTCGCAGTCTGCCCTCACGACATCGTGGATCCTCTCGAACTAGGTAATCGTTAACCTACAGTTCGAGCCACGACGGGAGTTCTAGTAGGCGGTGGCAGGGCTGTTGTCCACCCCTCTCCCTCAACCTCTCTAGAAATCATCTGTGGCCCCTTTACTCCATATGTGAGTCTGGTCGGCAAGCTATCGTCAACCTGCATCATTAACAATCGTGTCATAACATGTAAACATCATATCATCAAATCAATGAAATATCACAGTAAATAAATCAACCCAAATAGCACACTCCCTGACTTAATCCTCAAGGTCCAAAAACCTTGCACACTCAATAAAACTGAGTCAACAACACCTGTCTACATCAAAGTAGTAAACACATCATGTCATCTATCAAAACACATCATAATCAAGGATAAATGGTTTAACATCATAAAATTCTAGATCACTTGCGAGCAAGTGTCCTCAAAGAATAAGTTTTCTCAGTGCGCCAGAGTGGGATGTTACATACTTCGATGTGTGAACAATGAGGAAGAACATAAATTGTTACAAGAGAGTTATGGTTCTTCAAATTCGGTTATTTATGTAGGAGGTCACTTTTCCACTAAAACCATTGCTTTTAAGATTATCATAAAAGGATACTATTGGCCTTCAATCTTTCTTGACTCATATGTTTTTTCAAGATCTTGTGACAAGTGCCAGAATTTTGTGAGGAAAGAACGCCTTTCATCCATGCTTTTACAACTTGTCCTCCCTGAGTTTCCCTTTTCAAAATGGGGTTTGGACTTCATTGGTCCTATTAATCCTCCATGTTCAACATGACAAGTCTTTATCTTGACATCCATAGACTATTTTACGAAATGGACTAAAGTTGTCCTGCTTAAACATTCACAGGATGAGCAGGTGATTTCTTTTCTTGAAGCTAATATTTTTTCCAGAGTTGGACTTCCTTTGGAAATCATTACAAATAATGGTATCACTTTTATTTCTTCTAAGCCAACCCAATTTTTATCTAAGTTGGGGGTTAAACATTTTACCTCATCAACTTATTATCCCCAAGGTAATGGGCAGGTTGAGTCTACCAATAAGAATTTGGTAAGAATGATCAAGAGGCTCATTGAAGATAAGCCTCATCAATGGCACACCATCCTCACTTATGCCATTTGGGAATATGTCACTACCACCAAGGGGAGCACTAGTTGCACTCCCTTCCATCATGTTTATGGTCAAGAAGTTATTCTTCTTACTGATATGGAACTTTCCTCCTTAAGGTTAATGCTACAAGTTGAAGAGTTAAAATCTTTTGATGTTTATCAAAGAATGAATGGAATTTTGTATTTAGAGGAGCAAATGACATTTTCCTTAGATAATATAAAGAGAAGATAACAAACTGTTAAAAGATATTTCAAAAAAAGTGTCAAGGCTATCAAATTTAAAGTTAATGAGAAGGTATCGTTGTGGGATTCATCTCATGCTGGTAGAGGAAGGCATTAAAAGTTCCAAAAATTATGGTTGGGTCCGTTTAATATCTCTTTTGTCCTGGGCACAAATTCTTACATCCTAAAGGACTTTCCTATAGCACTAACGATTCCCACTTAAAACACCATGTGGAATCAAATTGAAAAGTTTAACGTTGTATGGAATGTTTTCTGTATTATAGTAGTTTTAATTGCTTCGATTTTACATTTCTGTTTTTTACATTTCTGTCATTTCATTCTGTTTTGTTTTCAATTCTGTTGTTTCATTTCTGCTATGTGATTTCTTGCTATTTTATTCTTTTTGACTTCTTTTCTCGTCAAAATAAAATGTTGGATCAATTTTTCCATAGTGACACTTCTGCAAAGTATTGTTAATCAATAACAATCAAGTTACATAGTTGTCATGATGTTTCCATTGAAAGAATCATTGAAATTATTATCTGCTTCCACTGTTGTTTTATAAGATAGTTGGTTTTATCCCTCTTTTCCTTTCCTTTTCTTCCATCCATTAAAGATTCAAAAGAGAATTTCAGAAATTTTTTCTCCTTATAGTCAAGAACATTTTTTTAGTTGAACGATTATTCTTACAGGGATAAACCCCCTCATACTTAACTCTTTCCATGAGTTATTCCCAAAGTCTCGGTCATTTTTCCCTTAAAGCCACTCACTTCCCCCTGTTGCATAATCATTCTAATTTATATCTTCTTGATTTGATGTTACATGGTCTACAAAACTAGACATCTTGAGTTCTTAATCTATTGGAAACAAATTTCCTTGTGGATTCACCAGTTTGTTGACGATTAAAATCGCAATGATGAATTTTTCCTACAAAGTATTGCTAAAAGCGCTATTATTTAATTATGATAATAATATAATACTAGTAGGTGGGACCCCCTTGTAGACTAGAGGTGCAAGGATAGACATATTACACATATTTTGTTGTTCTTATGATGTTGCCTACACAGTTCTACATTTTTGATGATGCAATATTGGTTCCATTTGGCATGATAATGAGTGGATAATGCATTATTGTTGAATGTTTTTGGTAATCACTTGCGACACATAATAATTTCCATGGGTATGAGGATCATGATGTTTACAGGTTCTATGTTATAACCTTGTTACTAATTCATATATTTATTACTTATCCACATATATGAAAGGGATAATTAAATGTGATATTGATCAAAACAAAGTAAAAAAAGACTATGAAAAGGTTCTAGAATTATAGCAAAAGGGAAGGAAATATGTATTAATCCTTAAGCCATGACAAAATACTACATGCAAACTTCGAAAGTAAGAATTAATGGGTACAAGTGTTAGTCCTATCTATTATATTATGTGTTTGGGACTACGAAAATTTTATTAAATTCGAATGGAGGCACATGTAGAAAGGTTGATATGTGATTATTGTGTGGAAAGGGCTAACGTGTACATGAGATATCTCAGGTGGCGCACTATGCAATAGATATGGTCTCATATCTGATGATGGATTGGCATTGATTATGCATTGGTTATATGGTTTTATTTAATGTCGGATGTAATGTTTGTTGGGATTTCGCGTACTTAGAATTGAATGGGGCCAAGTGAGGAAGCAATGTGCATTTACTGCATGTCCCTCCAAACCTTATGTATCGCCCATCACCCTAGCATTGTTGCATTATTGCATTGTTGCTATGTTGGTTGTGAAACTCTGCATGTTCAAAATTGGAAAAGGAAAACTCGATCGGTTCACCATTGAAACGACTTTCTCACAGGTATGGCTCTAAAATTTCCATCCATGATGGAATATCTGTTTTATGAACCAAGTGGTGGCTCATTAATGCATGGATTTTGTGTTTTCTTGAGTTTTCCGACTATGTGTATATATGTTGTTATGGCTCTCTGTGATGTCTCTAAAATGTTGGTAATTGTAAGAAAGAAATGGTTATAAAGGTTACACATTGGTTATTTGCTCGATCACCTTGGTTTTTATTGATTGTTTTGTGTGGAATAATGGTGAAAATGGTGTAATGGAGCTCTGAGTTTGATGGTTGAGGGTTTTTATTCAGTGTCTATCAACTAATTTCCCTCTCGGTTGTTGAGGTAATCCCTATCCAGTTGCAGAGCAATTGTCGACAATTTGTGTGTTCTTTTTTTTAAACCCTGAACTTTGGTTGATGGCTTGTTTCTTACTATCTTTTTCACTGAAAGCATTCCAAATATCTAGTATTGGTTGGCCCTGAATGTTAATAGAGGTATGTGTATGCATCAAATTTATACAAGTACCATCTTAGCATTTTTTTCCACAAAGAGTTTCCTCACCCGCTCCTCTCGTCTCTGCTATTATGATGATTGTGTGTTATGAATCCCCATTATGGTTGATGTCAAAAGTTATCAACCTCCCAGTTGATTGGAAAGAGACATTATCTCATTGTTTTTGAATACCCTCCACTGTTTAAGTTAACCCTCATTCCACTCTATAAAGTGTTAGAGGCACCTGTATGCAACATGGTTGTTTTACTCGAATTACCTTTTGTCTCCTCGGTCGTTCAGTTATGATTTTGTCAAAGTCTAGAAAGTATAAGATGAAAGATTGTATTTTTAGAAGAATGTGGCTCTATGTTTCAAGATTACATTGTGGTATGTGGTTGATTAATTAATTCCAAATAGATATGAGGATTTGGAAGACCACTATTTCTCCATGTTTTAAAAGGGGTAAGCAAGTTTCATTTCCTCTCCGCATTTAATTTCTAAAGAGCCCGACTTGGACTATGACTTGTTTATACCTCTTCGGGCACCTTCTGGGGTTTTTCAAGTATTGGGTTATCAGGTTAATGATTGTGGAACTTTAAAGACACATGCTCTCTCATTTATAAACCCATCCTCTTGGTCGAGTCTCTGTTTGGTCCTTCTGTGAGGAATTTGTTTGAACAAATAAGAAAGGAAATGAGTGGTTTCTTACAGTCTAGATTTGTCTTTCTATTCGTTTATGGTCTCGATAACTATGTTTAATTCAACACGATCTTGATTTCATAAGAAGACACATGTGTGAATTTTACCAAGCCAGATCGAGGTTCTCGCAAGTTAAAATAGGTGCCTATGTCAATACCACTCTGTTCTCTTTATACGTGATATAGTTTTGTGGCTCGTTCCCTTTAAAAGGAAATCCATATATACTATTTCACACAGAGAGTAAACTGGGGGTTCCACTTTTTTGGGAGATTCACTTTTGTTGTTGATTTCAGATTGTGTCGATGATATGATTGAAGAACTATATAAGATTGGGAATGCTTTTAATTATCTCCATGTTTTTTTGAAAAGGAACCTATGTATACTAAATCAGGCCCAATTGTTGGTTAAAGAACAATGACTCTTGATTGTTTATCATGGTGCATTATTGATTATTAGGGGCAAATGTTGGGCATAATATAAGAAGAATTGTTGTGCATGTTTTGANCTAAAACCATTGCTTTTAAGATTATCATAAAAGGATACTATTGGCCTTCAATCTTTCTTGACTCATATGTTTTTTCAAGATCTTGTGACAAGTGCCAGAATTTTGTGAGGAAAGAACGCCTTTCATCCATGCTTTTACAACTTGTCCTCCCTGAGTTTCCCTTTTCAAAATGGGGTTTGGACTTCATTGGTCCTATTAATCCTCCATGTTCAACATGACAAGTCTTTATCTTGACATCCATAGACTATTTTACGAAATGGACTAAAGTTGTCCTGCTTAAACATTCACAGGATGAGCAGGTGATTTCTTTTCTTGAAGCTAATATTTTTTCCAGAGTTGGACTTCCTTTGGAAATCATTACAAATAATGGTATCACTTTTATTTCTTCTAAGCCAACCCAATTTTTATCTAAGTTGGGGGTTAAACATTTTACCTCATCAACTTATTATCCCCAAGGTAATGGGCAGGTTGAGTCTACCAATAAGAATTTGGTAAGAATGATCAAGAGGCTCATTGAAGATAAGCCTCATCAATGGCACACCATCCTCACTTATGCCATTTGGGAATATGTCACTACCACCAAGGGGAGCACTAGTTGCACTCCCTTCCATCATGTTTATGGTCAAGAAGTTATTCTTCTTACTGATATGGAACTTTCCTCCTTAAGGTTAATGCTACAAGTTGAAGAGTTAAAATCTTTTGATGTTTATCAAAGAATGAATGGAATTTTGTATTTAGAGGAGCAAATGACATTTTCCTTAGATAATATAAAGAGAAGATAACAAACTGTTAAAAGATATTTCAAAAAAAGTGTCAAGGCTATCAAATTTAAAGTTAATGAGAAGGTATCGTTGTGGGATTCATCTCATGCTGGTAGAGGAAGGCATTAAAAGTTCCAAAAATTATGGTTGGGTCCGTTTAATATCTCTTTTGTCCTGGGCACAAATTCTTACATCCTAAAGGACTTTCCTATAGCACTAACGATTCCCACTTAAAACACCATGTGGAATCAAATTGAAAAGTTTAACGTTGTATGGAATGTTTTCTGTATTATAGTAGTTTTAATTGCTTCGATTTTACATTTCTGTTTTTTACATTTCTGTCATTTCATTCTGTTTTGTTTTCAATTCTGTTGTTTCATTTCTGCTATGTGATTTCTTGCTATTTTATTCTTTTTGACTTCTTTTCTCGTCAAAATAAAATGTTGGATCAATTTTTCCATAGTGACACTTCTGCAAAGTATTGTTAATCAATAACAATCAAGTTACATAGTTGTCATGATGTTTCCATTGAAAGAATCATTGAAATTATTATCTGCTTCCACTGTTGTTTTATAAGATAGTTGGTTTTATCCCTCTTTTCCTTTCCTTTTCTTCCATCCATTAAAGATTCAAAAGAGAATTTCAGAAATTTTTTCTCCTTATAGTCAAGAACATTTTTTTAGTTGAACGATTATTCTTACAGGGATAAACCCCCTCATACTTAACTCTTTCCATGAGTTATTCCCAAAGTCTCGGTCATTTTTCCCTTAAAGCCACTCACTTCCCCCTGTTGCATAATCATTCTAATTTATATCTTCTTGATTTGATGTTACATGGTCTACAAAACTAGACATCTTGAGTTCTTAATCTATTGGAAACAAATTTCCTTGTGGATTCACCAGTTTGTTGACGATTAAAATCGCAATGATGAATTTTTCCTACAAAGTATTGCTAAAAGCGCTATTATTTAATTATGATAATAATATAATACTAGTAGGTGGGACCCCCTTGTAGACTAGAGGTGCAAGGATAGACATATTACACATATTTTGTTGTTCTTATGATGTTGCCTACACAGTTCTACATTTTTGATGATGCAATATTGGTTCCATTTGGCATGATAATGAGTGGATAATGCATTATTGTTGAATGTTTTTGGTAATCACTTGCGACACATAATAATTTCCATGGGTATGAGGATCATGATGTTTACAGGTTCTATGTTATAACCTTGTTACTAATTCATATATTTATTACTTATCCACATATATGAAAGGGATAATTAAATGTGATATTGATCAAAACAAAGTAAAAAAAGACTATGAAAAGGTTCTAGAATTATAGCAAAAGGGAAGGAAATATGTATTAATCCTTAAGCCATGACAAAATACTACATGCAAACTTCGAAAGTAAGAATTAATGGGTACAAGTGTTAGTCCTATCTATTATATTATGTGTTTGGGACTACGAAAATTTTATTAAATTCGAATGGAGGCACATGTAGAAAGGTTGATATGTGATTATTGTGTGGAAAGGGCTAACGTGTACATGAGATATCTCAGGTGGCGCACTATGCAATAGATATGGTCTCATATCTGATGATGGATTGGCATTGATTATGCATTGGTTATATGGTTTTATTTAATGTCGGATGTAATGTTTGTTGGGATTTCGCGTACTTAGAATTGAATGGGGCCAAGTGAGGAAGCAATGTGCATTTACTGCATGTCCCTCCAAACCTTATGTATCGCCCATCACCCTAGCATTGTTGCATTATTGCATTGTTGCTATGTTGGTTGTGAAACTCTGCATGTTCAAAATTGGAAAAGGAAAACTCGATCGGTTCACCATTGAAACGACTTTCTCACAGGTATGGCTCTAAAATTTCCATCCATGATGGAATATCTGTTTTATGAACCAAGTGGTGGCTCATTAATGCATGGATTTTGTGTTTTCTTGAGTTTTCCGACTATGTGTATATATGTTGTTATGGCTCTCTGTGATGTCTCTAAAATGTTGGTAATTGTAAGAAAGAAATGGTTATAAAGGTTACACATTGGTTATTTGCTCGATCACCTTGGTTTTTATTGATTGTTTTGTGTGGAATAATGGTGAAAATGGTGTAATGGAGCTCTGAGTTTGATGGTTGAGGGTTTTTATTCAGTGTCTATCAACTAATTTCCCTCTCGGTTGTTGAGGGAATCCCTATCCAGTTGCAGAGCAATTGTCGACAATTTGTGTGTTCTTTTTTTTAAACCCTGAACTTTGGTTGATGGCCTGTTTCTTACTATCTTTTTCACTGAAAGCGTTCCATAGATCTAGTATTGGTTGGCCCTGAATGTTAATAGAGGTATGTGTATGTATCAAATTTATACAAGTACCATCTTAGCATTTTTTTCCACAAAGAGTTTCCTCACCAGCTCCTCTCGTCTCTGCTACTATGATGATTGTGTGTTATGAATCCCCATTATGGTTGATGTCAAAAGTTATCAACCTCCCGGTTGATTGGAAAGAGACATTATCTCATTGTTTTTGAATACCCTCCACTGTTTAAGTTAACCCTCATTCCACTCTATAAAGTGTTAGAGGCACATGTGTGCAACATGGTTGTTTTACTCGAATTACCTTTTCTCTCCTCGGTCGTTCAGTTATGCTTTTGTCAAAGTCTAGAAAGTATAAGATGAAAGATTGCATTTTTATAAGAACGTGGCTCTATGTTTCAAGATTACATTATGGTACGTGGTTGATTAATTGATGCCAAATAGATATGAGGATTTGGAAGACCACTATTTCTCCATGTTTTAAAAGGGGTAAGCAAGTTTCATTTCCTCTCCGCATTTAATTTCTAAAGAGCCCGACTTGGACTATGACTTGTTTATACCTCTTCGGGCACCTTCTGGGGTTTTTCAAGTATTGGGTTATCAGGTTAATGATTGTGGAACTTTAAAGACACATGCTCTCTCATTTATAAACCCATCCTCTTGGTCGAGTCTCTGTTTGGTCCTTCTGTGAGGAATTTGTTTGAACAAATAAGAAAGGAAATGAGTGGTTTCTTACAGTCTAGATTTGTCTTTCTATTCGTTTATGGTCTCGATAACTATGTTTAATTCAACACGATCTTGATTTCATAAGAAGACACATGTGTGAATTTTACCAAGCCAGATCGAGGTTCTCGCAAGTTAAAATAGGTGCCTATGTCAATACCACTCTGTTCTCTTTATACGTGATATAGTTTTGTGGCTCGTTCCCTTTAAAAGGAAATCCATATATACTATTTCACACAGAGAGTAAACTGGGGGTTCCACTTTTTTGGGAGATTCACTTTTGTTGTTGATTTCAGATTGTGTCGATGATATGATTGAAGAACTATATAAGATTGGGAATGCTTTTAATTATCTCCATGTTTTTTTGAAAAGGAACCTATGTATACTAAATCAGGCCCAATTGTTGGTTAAAGAACAATGACTCTTGATTGTTTATCATGGTGCATTATTGATTATTAGGGGCAAATGTTGGGCATAATATAAGAAGAATTGTTGTGCATGTTTTGATTATTTTTTAAAGAAGATATCAACGTTAGTATATAAAGTATTGTTGAATGGGAAATGTTTCCATAAGTTATAAATTCAAAGACTATTATAGATAAAGGAATTCTGCGAAAATTAATTATTATTATGACAACAAGCAATTTGATGAAATTCAGAAACAGTCAATGTTTTGGTCTTGAGGTAGATGCTTTTTGGATTAAAATTTGAACAAAGTTATGATAATTGATTTAGTTAATTTATTTTATGAATAGTATACATCTAATTCCATATAATTTTCTCACTTCTTTTCTCATTAAAAATCCCCTCATGGTCCTAGATTCATTTTGCATGCCCTGTTCATTAAAATTAAATTAAATATTTGTATGACAGTGATTGAGAAGTAACACAGACATAGATGAGAACTGATATGTTTTGGTTATTGTTGCACAGTCAATTGTTTGATGAATTTTTGAGTAGTAAGCGTGTTCTTATTCCCTTCATTTTCTCACTTTTTTTCTCAATACAATCCCCTCAGATATCCGTGAACCCTAATTCACCCCCTGCTCATTGACAATTATTAAATTATTTTTATGGACTGGATTGCATGGGTGTGATGTGATTGTTGAGCCAACTTTGTTTCATATTGAGAGAATTTCNCCAAATAGATATGAGGATTTGGAAGACCACTATTTCTCCATGTTTTAAAAGGGGTAAGCAAGTTTCATTTCCTCTCCGCATTTAATTTCTAAAGAGCCCGACTTGGACTATGACTTGTTTATACCTCTTCGGGCACCTTCTGGGGTTTTTCAAGTATTGGGTTATCAGGTTAATGATTGTGGAACTTTAAAGACACATGCTCTCTCATTTATAAACCCATCCTCTTGGTCGAGTCTCTGTTTGGTCCTTCTGTGAGGAATTTGTTTGAACAAATAAGAAAGGAAATGAGTGGTTTCTTACAGTCTAGATTTGTCTTTCTATTCGTTTATGGTCTCGATAACTATGTTTAATTCAACACGATCTTGATTTCATAAGAAGACACATGTGTGAATTTTACCAAGCCAGATCGAGGTTCTCGCAAGTTAAAATAGGTGCCTATGTCAATACCACTCTGTTCTCTTTATACGTGATATAGTTTTGTGGCTCGTTCCCTTTAAAAGGAAATCCATATATACTATTTCACACAGAGAGTAAACTGGGGGTTCCACTTTTTTGGGAGATTCACTTTTGTTGTTGATTTCAGATTGTGTCGATGATATGATTGAAGAACTATATAAGATTGGGAATGCTTTTAATTATCTCCATGTTTTTTTGAAAAGGAACCTATGTATACTAAATCAGGCCCAATTGTTGGTTAAAGAACAATGACTCTTGATTGTTTATCATGGTGCATTATTGATTATTAGGGGCAAATGTTGGGCATAATATAAGAAGAATTGTTGTGCATGTTTTGACTATTTTTAAAAGAAGATATCAACGTTAGTATATAAAGTATTGTTGAATGGGAAATATTTCCATAAGTTATAAATTCAAAGACTATTATAGATAGAGGAATTCTGCGAAAATTAATTATTATTATGACAACAAGCAATTTGATGAAATTGAGAAATAGTCAATGTTTTGGTCTTGAGGTAGATGCTTTTTGGATTAAAATTTGAACAAATTTATGATAATTGATTTAGTTAATTTATTTTATGAACAGTATACATCTAATTCCATATAATTTTCTCACTTCTTTTCTCATTAAAAATCCCCTCATGGTCCTAGATTCATTTTGCATGCCCTGTTCATTAAAATTAAATTAAATCTCTGTATGACAGTGATTGAGAAGTAACACAGACATAGATGAGAACTGATATGTTTTGGTTATTGTTGCACAGTCAATTGTTTGATGAATTTTTGAGTAGTAAGCGTGTTCTTATTCCCTTCATTTTCTCACTTTTTTTCTCAATACAATCCCCTCAGATATCCGTGAACCCTAATTCACCCCCTGCTCATTGACAATTATTAAATTATTTTTATGGACTGGATTGCATGGGTGTGATGTGATTGTTGAGCCAACTTTGTTTCATATTGAGAGAATTTCATGTGTGGTCTATTTAAGAGGATAGTTGCTAATAATTTCTACATACAGGATGAGCTTCTTCAGAAGAGGAAGTCATGGGTGAAATAATAGGGGCATGGGGAATTGGAAAAGAGGGCCTAGAAAGCCTAGATTATCAATACAATTTGATGCATATCCTCAAGATTTAAACCAACTCTTTCAAGATGGTTTTTTCAATTGGATTGGACAAGGGGTAGTCCAACCTAGATGAGAGAGGCCTCCCTTCCAACCCCAACATGTCCCTGGTATCCCTGTGCCCCCTCATGTTTCATTGAAACTCGAAGATCCTAAGAATGAAGGATGAAGGATGATGAAATTGAGAAACAATCAATGTTTTGGTCTTGAGGTAGATGCTTTTTGGATTAAAATTTGAACAAAGTTATGATAATTGATTTAGTTAATTTATTTTATGAACAGTATACATCTAATTCCATATAATTTTCTCACTTATTTTCTCATTAAAAATCCCCTCATGGTTCTAGATTCATTTTGCATGCCCTGTTCATTAAAATTAAATTAAATCTCTGTATGACAGTGATTGAGAAGTAACACAGACATAGATGAGAACTGATATGTTTTGGTTATTGTTGCAC
>JZKD02S0359336.1:306970-320940 GCA_000966675.3 Picea glauca | reverse complement strand
GGGTTTTAGGCGAACTCTCGGCCATGCATGGCGAAGAGTTCCAGTTAACTGACAAAAAGCCTCGTGTCCCGGCGAAAACTTTCCTGATTTCTTGCTTTGTTAGGTACCCGCGGGCCGTAGTGGGTTAGCCCGCGGATACCCGCGTGCAGTAAAAGGTCAGCAAGCGGTCACCCGCGCCCAGTGAAAGGTTAGAGCGCGGGTCCCTTGATTTAAGTGGTTTTTTGAGGATTTGTTCAACATGGCTTTGGCTAGGAAGAGGCATGAGTTGGCCTTATGCCAGGTAAACCTGTGTGGTGCATTTGTGGGTTATAACATACACCCTATCCTATCCTCGTTAAAGAAGAAAGTCTTTCCCCCATTGAGAGTGTCGTTGTGAGTATATATTTAATGTACAAGAACAAGATAACAACATGGAAGACAAGAGACTTCTTAAAATTGCTTCAAACTCTAGCCAAAACCCACCTACTACTCAAATTGGGTTGGCATAAAGATGCCAAGTCTTGGCTAAATAATTGAAGAATAAAGAAAGAGATCATTTTGCACAATAACAATAATATTAAAAATATTATTACATCTAATTTAAAGAGAAAATGTGCTCGGATAAATAATTAGAGGATAAAAAAAATTAAGATATTATAAGGAGATGATCAACCCTAATCTAGAAGATCAAAAGTATCTCTTTGTTTTTACTAATGTAAAGAAGAAAATCAACATTACTAAAATACAAACAAATCCTCACAAACTCAGTAGTGAAAGTAGGTGTTGGACAATTCTCAAAACTTTTTGGGATGAAAGAATTTGTCATCTTTGTGACACTAAGAAGGTTGAAGATAAAAAACACTTTCTCTTAAAATGTCCTGCTTAAACCCAAATTAGATCTTCATTTCAAAAGATTTGTCACAATATCAACCTTGCTAACCTTCTAACTCATCGAAACTATGATGATTTTGTAACGCTTCTCTTAATGTTTTTCAAGCACGTGAAACAAAAACTAAAGAAATCCAAGTAGTTCAAAAACTAAAGAAATCCAAGTAGTTCCTTACATTTTTTAAGGTATCATAGACCAATAGTGGATGTTAAATCATCATCATCAAAATTAGAATTTAAAATTAATTATAAAATTATAAGCTATATACACAATCTTTTTAAGTTGAGGTAGGTTTGAATAACAATAATAATAAAAAAAAATCGGAAAATGAATATTATGGATTTATATAAACATGAATTAAGGTAAATTGATACTACATCATGAAACGATAATGATAAAATAAGGAGATGGGGAGACCAAGGGAGAAATGACATGAGATGAAGATGAATGTAAAGGGGGAGGTGTTGGAATTAGTCTATGGATGATAGGTTATCAATAATGTCTAAGTTTAAATGGTTTTGGTTCATTCTAAGATGATATCAAAATGAAAAGTTGTAGTCTAAACGTTCTATGAAACAAGTTTTTTCTGGCGATATTTTTCGAGGATCTTTGTTCGAAATCTGGTGATAAATTGTTAGATCTGTAGATCTGAGTGATTATTTCTATATAATTTGAGTGTCCCGGGGATTTTTCAGCACGCTGAATCCATTTCTGCATTCAGAAATGTATTTAAAAAAAAATAAAATGATTTTGTGCAGATTTATGTCGCCAGATTCCGTTGAAAAAAACCATTTCGTAGAACAGTTAGACAACGCCAAATGAAAAGCTTTGTTAATTGCGGAAATAAAATATCCATTAGCTTGGAGGAATTTTGTAAGGTGGGTTTTTTCTTTGTTTAGATATTGGAGGGAACAAATTCAAACAACACTTGAGACAAGAGTTTAAAGAACTACAAATCTTTCATTTCGTAGGGTGATGATTATTTTGGTACTTTCTCGATAGAAAAATCAAAGCTATTAGCTTGTAGGACACATTTTAGGGACATGTTCTACTTTGGAGATTTGGGTTTTAGAACCTTCTAAAGTCCAATTGAAGCCTTTAACATTGGTTTTTGGAAACAAAACTTTGCTAACTAAGTTCCCAACTTCTAGATGCTACTCTACACACATAGAGGTCTCCAACTATGCAAAAATCATCTCAATTAAAGTTCTATGCAAAAGTTATGCTTCATTCAACTTAACCTATACTACCTTAACCCTAACATGGAGTGGATGTCACTTCTCTCACACATATGGAAATAGTTATGTGTGGACTTTCAATAAAATTATAAAAGTTACAAAACCCTAATATCAATTGAGAATTGAAAAAAATTTAAAAAAATGGAGATTGAAACAGGAACCAAAAACAAATATATATATTTTCTTATTGTTCCATCATTTGAATAGAGTCTTTAAGATTCCAATATTAAAGCATTGATCTTATAACAAACACTTAGTGGGTACTCTCCCACTGAACTTTCCATAAATACATTGTCCAATCCACTATCAATGCGGGCATCATTCCGTATTCCCCATAAAGTTTTCAAACGGGATTCATGTGAAGACGGGATTCATGTTTCTCTGTTTCGACTTAAAGTTCTGTCAGAAGAAAGAGTGCAGTTATTGCACCAGAGGTCGCTGAACTCACAGATCTGACTGAAAAATATGTAAGTTAATTCGGAAAGTACGCCATCTTTATCCTTCTTATTTATCTGAAAATTCTCACGAATGAGTAAGGTCTGGCAGTGACAGAAGATAGTCGTGTTGTTTTAACTGGCAGAGATTTCATGATGAGCAATATACACTTTGCTATTAAGTATTGAATATTGTGGTCAGTGATATGTTGTTATATAATATTGAATGCTGTAGCATGCGATATATATATAATTGAATATATCCTGCTTATATATTAAGAAGATTAGACCCATAGCATTTAATGCGGCGCAGCAGGTTGTATATTGTTTACGGAGATTTTACATACAACTTTTTGCATTGATTGATTTATGCATAGCTGAATTCATTAACCCATATGTTTGTTCACAACATTCAATACTGCGCAGCAGGCTGTATATTGCTTACCCAGATTTCACATGCAATCTTTTGCATCGATCCATCCATGCATTGCTGGGCTCATTGACCCGCTTAAAGTTTCCGTAAGTCATTGTTTTTTCACAACACAGGCTGCTCGCAGAAAAAACAACCTTTTGCATCGATTTATCCATACATCACTGAGCTCATTAACATGCATACAGTTTCCTAAATCATTGTTTATTCACAACATTCAATGCTGAGCAGCAGACTAAATATTGCGGTCGCGGAGATTTCACATACAACTTTTTGCTTTTTGCATTGATCGATCCGTGCATCGCTGGGCTCATTGACCCGCATGCAGTTTCCGTAAGTCATCGTTTGTTCCGCGTTGAAGTGACATTAGCGTAACAGTAGAAATAATATTTACCCTCCATTAATATCCTATCGTATCTGAATTTATATCTCGATCCTCTTTCACTTCAAAGGCGATTTTATTTTCTTTCAAAATTGAAGAGATCACATATGCGGTATAAATAATGAATGGTATTGAACCCGGCAACTTCTCGCTTTAATGAGCAACATGACCAAGAATTCAGACATTCATTTCTCTTTCGTCGTATTCTAAATATTATACTTTTTAATTTTTTTCGGCTGCGGCTGCGTTTTCTGATCACAGTTTTGTTATGTCGAAAGGCGTATATCTATTGGATATGGGCACAATTAATCATTTTTTAATCTAAAATTATAATTTGATGTTATAATTTGATGGTTAACAATTGAAGATGCTGGTATATTCTTAGTCGTCCTCCCAAATCAATGAATGTGATTTACTCTTCATAACTTCCTTGTATTTTTGAATGCATCAGTGAACCTGTTTACTTTTTAACATTTACCTAATCATATTAAGAAATCATTGTACCACCATATGATTGCCACGTTTCACTGATTAACCTTTGGAATTATCACATTTGAAATTAACTTTTAGATTTCCTGCGTTTCAGCTGTCCAGGAGAAAGCTTTCACATCACCTTTCGGCATTCATCAACCACTTTGCGACTGTGCTAGTCTATAAATTAATCAAAGAATGAATAAAATTTCAATTGTTGAGTTGATATGTTGAGTTTCACAGTTTGGATGGATTAAAGATTTTTCAATATGTTCGATCCATAAATTTATTCAAAACTGAAAAATTATAGTGGAAAATGTAATTTTTACCGATAATAGTATAGCCAGATTCCCATGATAATTACAATTACCTAAAAAAAAAAAAGTCTGATAAATAAACTATTCCTTTCTCTCTTTCTCTCAAAATGCAAAACGTTAAAAAATAAATACCATCCACATAATTTCATAAAGAATTTTGTAACATTCTTGCTTGCAAGAGACATGAATTGATAAAATGTTCCAGGAAGAATTTTAAATGCTTATGATTACAGCTTGTATATAGGAAGAATCTTGAAATGCTTATGCTTACAACTTGCAAGACGTCACACTATACAATTTCATATCTAAATCAAGCTTTATGATTGTCTTGAATGTTTGAAGAATAATGCATAAATGTGGTAATAAGGTTACATAAACGTGACTACTTAAATTTAATATTAATAATTGATTGCTTAATTTAAGTTTTAAAAAATCAATTATTATTTTCACAAATAAATCATAAATTTAAATGTTTTTTTATTTAAAAAAAAATTAAAAATTTTAATGAAAAATAATATATATTTAAATAGAACTTAACATCCATAAATATAAATATAAATATAGAATGAAAATTATAATATAATTATTAATTCAAAAAATTTAATTCACAATTGTAAATATTAATTTATTTTGTAGAATGCAATTAAATTATATAATATTTAAAATTAATCAAATTGAAAATTTTAATTTATTTTGTAAAATAAAATAAAATTGTGTAATATTTAAAAATAATCTAATTCTCAAAGCATCCACATCAAACAACTTGAACAACAAAATTTTAATTTTCCTTTAAACATTTAATTCAATTCAATTAAATTTTAAAATTATTCTAAAATCCTTTAAGATTATATATTCATATCAAACAATTTGAACAACAAAATTTTAATTTTCCTTTAAACATTTAATTCAATTCAATTATATTTTAAAATTCTTCTAGAAATCTTTTAAGATTATATGGAATCATTAGAAAAAAGGAGAGAAGAGAGATGCCAAAAGCCAAGTAGAATTAGAATCATTAGAAAAAAGATAAGTAAAACTAGAAATAGAGTTAGAGGCAATGATGAAATAATGGTGTATTATGTTCTTGATGTGATGCTTCTTATGTTTACATGCTTATGATATATTTCTTGGATGCATTCATAGATGATACATTGATGATATACTACTAAACAATATTGGTAAAGAGAAATAATATATGTTGTGGTTAAAAGTGGAATAATTGTTCATTATTGATTCACCCCCCCTTCTCATTAATCCAACATCATTAAGATGTGTATTTTAATGTCATGCAAGAAACAGGTCACAACTGAACAAACAACACAAATGTTCTTTGCTAATGTATGGGTTCATTTTGGGTTGCCTACATCTATTATATTTGATTGAGACTCTTGATTTTTGGGAAAGTTTTGGTCTAGTTTATGGGCACTGATGGACACTAAGTTAAAGAAGAGCACAACTTTTCATATGTAAACAAATGAAAAAACATGTGGTAAACAAAACAATGGTACATTTACTTCGAGGATACTGCAACACACATCCTAAGTTATGGGATGAATAATTTCCTTATGTACAACATGCTTATAATCATGCCATGCATTCTTCTACTTAGAGAACTCCTTTTGAAGTATGTTTGGCGTACTTGCCTAAATCACATATAAATTTTTCTTTTGGAGAAGCAAGTAAAGAAGATGGATAGGATGATACAGAAAAAGATAAGTGGTCCATTTAGAGGATCCAACAGGTACATCAAGCAATACATCAACAATTGGAGAAAATCTAATCCAAATACAAGGAAAGGCATGACAAACATCGGGTTGATCATTAGTTTCAAGTTAGTGATCAAGTATGGTTACATATCAGGAAAGACAAAATGAAGGGTGAAAGTAGAAAGCTCAGACCCATTTGATATGGTCCATTCAAGATCTTAGAAAATATTGGTACTAATGTCTTTTGTTTATATCTACCATCTTACATGCAAATGTATTTAGTGGTAAATGTTGAGAATTTGAAACTTTATGAGCCTCTTATGGCTGTGGATGAAGATGAAAGTATTCAGGTTGCAACAATTGATGATTTTTCTCTAGAGTACTTGGACGAGCTACAGGAGGATGTTATTCTTGACAGAAGAATCGAGACTTCAGAACGAGGTGACATGAAATATCTTTGAGTTGGTCTTAAAGGGGTAAAACCAAGAAAAGAAAAGTGGATCAAGATCGGGAAGGTGAGGGAGATTTACCCTCACTTAGTTGTTGAGTAATCAAAACTTTTGGTGGTCCAAAAGACTTCCAATGGGGAGGAATGATCTGGAACGCTCCGAGAGGTCTAGGAAGATCTAGAACGCTCACAGAGGTCCAGGAGGATTCATAAATGGTCAAAATTTGATCATCTCAAATTCTCTTGAAAATCACTTCATTGTTAGATCTCGACGATAGCTTTCCAACGATGCAAAAATCATCTCAAACGAAGTTCATATGCAAAAGATATAGCCGATCAAAGTTATGGTTAACAAATTTAAAAGTCAAAGTCAAAGGGTGACACATGGCATGTCTGTATAGGACTATATGGTGATGACATGGAAACATTACAAGGCTCCACGTGGCATATCATAAAACTGATTAGGAAAGGTGACAAGGAAACCAAGTGGACTAATCAAATTGCGACACATGGCATGTTCATATAGGCATGAATGGACCGATGAGAGACTGCCATGTGGCAGCCTCCCATTAGCCCTTTATCGATAAGGTTGTTAAAATTATGCTTGTGACTCCGGAGGATCGAACCCGGGGCTTACTCCTTCTAGCCCAATGACCTTACCATTACACCACACACTTGAGTCTTTACCATATGGGAAACAACTTTTATTTAAGGTTGTTAATTGGTATGTTCGGCAAGAAAAAGGGTTGAGGGCTTAGCCCCGACCCTTGGTATATTCGCATCCAAACCAACAATACCATCGAAACTATGTAATAAACATTTAATATATGGTTATAACAAAAAAAATGGTTGGAGAGAGGTCTGCGGGATCGAACCCATGATGTCCTCCCCACCATACTTATGCCTTAACCACTGCACCAAGGGCGGCCTCCATTCTAGATCACCAACAAACCTTTAATTAAAGGTTTCCAACAATTGTGGGTGGAGGTTAGGGCCCACACCCTATTTAACCAACATACAGACCGAGACACAACACATCATTGCAGAGTACAATTTGGGTCTCGAAGTTCATGCCAGGGGTATCAAGACTTTGGGATTGCATTGTAATGCGTTTCAAAGGGTTCCTTAACAGAATTATATGAAGTTTATACTCATTTTTCTCAGAATTTCACAAGGAATTCAATAGTGCACTATGTTTATGAGTTTGAGAAATGAATAAAAGGTCATTGTAAAAACACAAGAATTTAAGCATTAATAAAGTGGTCTCAATTGGAAGCGGACCTGGAGATGTAGTCCAAAATGGGTGAACTTTGTTAACAAACTTGTGTATGTGGCATATTATTGTTGTTCTATTTAACTCAATTATGTTGCAAGTTATTTGTCTTTAAAGTGGATTGGATAGATAAGTAAATTCACATGTATTATTCAATCAGTCAAATAATCATTATTATTTCAAAATCAAGTTAGATGATTATGTGTATTAAAGAATAATTAACATCTAAGGATTTTTCAGATCATCACGGATCTCAAATTTGCATGGATATGCGTGTGTGAAGATGGTTGTTGTCCTTTATTGATGAAGTGAATGTTGGTGGTATGAGCTCAGCTGCTTTGTTGTACGCTTACACAATCTTCACTTCTTGATGAGAGATATTCTCTCATACTATTGTTTGTCTTGACCAACCATCTATAGATCACACGAAATATTGTGTGTTGTTATGATGTTGTAGTAGCCAATGGTTTCTCGGTAGTGGCGTTGACAGTGATTATTGGTTCGTGTGAAGAGAACTTTCTATATTTAGTAGCACTTGAAATATCCGTTTCTTTCTACCTATGATCTCGTGATGATTTAATTCATATTTATGCATTTTATTTGACTGAAATTGTTTTAGGGGTATTTTTTGAAATCAAGTCCTATTGGTGTCACCCCTTCCACCCATATTTCACCAGTAGGGTTACAGTTTATTATGTATGATATTTCCTTAGTCATGCCCCATTAACTAATTTCTTAAAGGGTTTCCCTTAGAGTGTTTTTAGTTGTACTACACCTTAAGGTCGAATGTCTTTGACCACATATGGACCTAGCCATGCAATTTATAGCTTTCTCAACTTTCCTTTTACTTGAATTTCATATAGGAGTACCAAGTCCTCGTCATTAATATCATTTTTCTTGAGATGTCGATCATGCCAGTATTTTTGTTGGTTCTTTTGGATTTCTTGGTGTTGTTGTGCCAACATTCTTTCCTCTTATAATCAATTTAATTGGTAGAAACATTGCCTTGTATCATGCATATGGTCGAATTCCAATACTTATTTTATTCGTCTTGCATTAGCACAAAAGTGAAGTGGTATGACAACTTCCTGACCATAGACTAACTTCAAAGGTGGTTGTCCCATCGATCTTTTTTATGTTGTTCTGTAGGCCCATAACGTTGCTGGAATTTTGTCATCCCAGTTGTCTTTGTCAAGTCCACATACTTTTGTTAAGATTTTGTGTAAATTCTTGTTAAAAGATTCAACAACTTCGTTGACTTGCACATGATAGGAAATTGTATTTTTATGGTCAATCATAAATTTCTTGAGAAGTACTTCAATTGTTCAATTGTATTGTTCATCAAATGTGTACCTTGGTCACTGATTATTGTCAGAGGGAAGGCGAAATGAGTTACTATATTTTCATAGATAAATTTTGTGGTTGATTTCATTGTACAATTCTCAATTGGTTATGCTTCCACCTATTTGGTTAAGTATTCAACAACTGTATTGATACATATTACTCATATCCTTTTATCTCTTTTCGGGAAAGGTCTGATAAAATCAATAGCCCAGATTTCAAATTGTAAGTTGGGATTTAGGGAATGTAAGGACATCTTATTTTCCCAAAGTGGTCAGCCTATCCTTTGGCACTTATCACATTTATTTATTTTCTCTTGGCAATCTTTATGTAACTTTGGCCACCAAAGACCGGCTTGCAAAATTTTCCTGGCTATCGTATCAGCCTGGAAGTGACCCCATGTTGGGATTGTATGTCCCTCGTTAATAATATATTCCCTTACATGCTCTAGCGCAAATCTCCTTAAAATATTGTCGATTCCTAGCTTGTAGAGGTAACCATTCATTAGGGTGAATGGTGCAGCTTTCATTGTTAGGATTTTCCATTTAGTAGTTGGGAGATCATCAGGTGCTTTCCCCTCTTCTAAGTAATTTGCAATCTCTTCTAGTTCCTTAGGGACTACTTCTACTCTGAATAATTTTGCATCTGGGAAATCATCTTCAATTCATGTCGGATCTTCCCTTGTCTCCAATCGAGATAGGTGATTTGACCCAACATTTTTCTTCCTTGGTCGAATTATTACTTCAAATTCAAATTCTTGAAATAGGAGTAGCCATTGACACATTTTTCATTCGTGCACTAGTTTTTTTACGAGATATTTCAGCGCTTGGTGATCTGTGAAGAATATATATGGATTTGCTAATAAGTATTTCCTGAATTTTTGTAGGGAAAAAATCATTGTTAAGGCTTCACTTTCCTTTGTTGAATAATTTCGTCCTACCTTGTTTAACTTCCGACTGGCATATGCATTCGGGTGATCGATCAAGTCATCATATGGTTGGGCCAAAATTGAGTCGAAAACGATGTTGGATGCGTCGACATGCACATAGAATTTATTCAACCAGTCTGGGAATCTTAAGATATGTGCTTCTACCAATTTTCTTTTTAATATTTCAAAAGACTTGTTGCATTCCTGGCTCCAATAAAATTCAGCTTTGTTCTTTAGTAACTCGTTGATTGGAAATGTAATTTCATAATAGCGACGAATAAAATTTTGATAATATCTTTTGTTGATCCAAATGGATATTGGTGGCCACCCACCTATTCAACTAGCTCAATGAAGTTTTTTCCATTTTGGCATTTTTTTACATTTTTTCGGGTCCCAAACTTCTGGGGTTGTTTTGAGGCTCTAAATGATTTTTTTTTGAAATTTTGGGAGGCTAGGGGTTTCTATCAACATAATTTAGACCCTGGCAAAAGTTTTACTTCTAATATAGACCTTTCCGACAAGGTATCAAATTCCCTAAACATAGATTGTATGTAAAAGTTACGCCCTTGGGAAGTTGATGTATCAACTACACTCATCGGGGCTCGCAAACCTTTTGGCATTTCATCTTCCGGGGTTAGAGTTTTGGATTTTCTTTATGTTAAAAAGGACTTTGGAACCTCATTTTAAACACCATCTTCTTGCGAATGAGTGTATCCATCACATCTCTTCTCAAAGATAATCTTCCACCATTCTAGCGATTTCAATTTGCTCTGTATTTTACAATTTTTGTACATTTCTCTCATTAATAGAAATTGTGTATTTTTGTATCTCTATGTTTCTTGCAATATTTCTCTATATTTAATTGTTATATATTCACCTTCATTTCATTCTCAAAATAATATGGATCATGTGTGCCCAAGGAAGATTTTGATTTGCTTTTGGTTCATTGGTGGTTTCAAGTCGAGAATGACTTTGATCTTAGCCATGTCAACTTTAATTTTGTCCTTTGCACACTATATGGACCAAAAATATACAAAAAATATACATTTTTAGGTACCAGATCTATTATAATAGTATAAAACAAAAATACTACATATAATAATAGTGGAACAACACAATATATGGAACCACAACACCAAAATAATACCTTGATTGATAGGAAACAATGTTCACATGCCTCTTCGAAGGGGAAACCTCCAGTAGAGAAAATCTCTATTACAATAATTCTCAATACAAATACTTCTCATACCCTCAACTCCTATTTATACTAAATCTATCTACCAAAAGAACAATTTAGAGGAAGATCTTCTAGAAGGAGAAGCTTCTATTAGGTCTTCTTATATTTTACTTATTCTTCCTTATTACTAGGCCTTATTAGTATCAACCTTTATTACATGGAAAATATATTATTCTACCTACGTGAGGGGTTAGGGAGGTTAGGTCCATAACATGCCCTCCCCTTTAAAAACAACCTTGTCCTCAAGGCTTGAGATGGGGAAATTACTACAAAATGGTAGCTAGCTCCCAGGTGGCATATGTTGGAGTTGTATC
Source organism: Picea glauca (assembly GCA_000966675.3). NCBI lineage: Eukaryota > Viridiplantae > Streptophyta > Pinopsida > Pinales > Pinaceae > Picea > Picea glauca. Next base: position 309,553 of record JZKD02S0359336.1, on the reverse strand, counting down.
TTTCCACTATACTAAAACTTACTTGATGGTGCATTAATGGAGATGACGCTCACGTTGGTCCAATACGTATTATGGATGCAAGCAAGTGGAGCCTTCTTCATCCAACTCAGGGAGACTGGTTTGAGTTTGGTATTTAGTTATAATCACCTTCTTTAAGCATGAGACATGAAAAACATGGTGGAGCGTAGAATGACTGGGCAAAGCTAACTGGTAGGCCACCGGTCACATGTGCTTGAGAACTGTATAAGGACCATAAAATTTGGGTGCAAGTTTCTGACAATGTTCAACCTTGAGTGAAGTCTGCTTATAAGGTTGCAATTGAATAAACACTTGGTCCCCTTCAACAAATAGACGTTTTGAACTACCATGATCTTATTGTTGCTTCATGCGATTCAGAGCCATGACCAAATTCTCTTTGACGACACAGAGAATATCCTCTCGAACTGTAAGACTTTGGTTAAGTGCCTGAACCTTCGAGACACTAGGCATGTATGCGAGAATTGAAGGTGGATTTTGTCCATATACTTCTTCAAAAGAAGTCATGCAAGTAGTTGTATGGTAAGATGTGTTGTACCACTATTCAATTAGGGGTAACCAATGAGCCCATTGATTTTTCCTCTCGTATGTAAAACACCTCAAATATGTTTCCAAACACTTCTTGACAGGTTTAGTTTGGCCATCAGTATGGGGATTATAGGTTGTGCTAAGATGCAATTGGATTCCCTATAGCCTGAAAAATTCTTGCCAAAAATTGTTGGTCAAAGTGGGATCTCAGTTAGAGAGAATAGAATGAGGCATGCCATGGAGCTTGAAGATATGATCCATGAAAATTTGAGTCACTGTGGATGCGGTGAATGGGTGTTGAAGAGCACATAAATGAGCATATTTAGAAAGACAATCAACTACCACCATGATGATTGACTTATTTCCCGATTTATGTAAGCCAATAGTGAAGTCCATAGAAATATCCCTTCAAATAGCAGGTGGAATCAGAAGAGGTTGTAGTGTGTTGGGGGATTTGATTGTTTCTCCCTTGTTGCGTTGACATACATCAGATTCCACCACAAAGTTGTAGACGTCCTTCTTCATACCATCCCCCCCAAAAAAAAATGTTTGACCCTGTCATAGGTTTTGGTAAACCCTGAAGGCCCAACTGTGGGTTTAGCATGAAGCTCAGAAAGCACCATGGATTTAAGTTGAAATGATCCGGATTATTTTCGGCACGAAATGAGATCGGAGATATAATAAATAAATGCACAGAGATATCACAGATATTCAATAATATAACATAAATGTATCAGAGATGCAACCATAAACATAGATATACAGTAATACACGATTTCTATTAATCAAAGAAATGTACAGAGACTGTAAAAATACATAGTGAAAGACTCGCTAGAATGGTGGCAGCCTATCTCTGAGAAGAGATGTGACGGCTACTCGCATTCGCAAGAAGATGATTACAATGAGGCTCTAGAGGCATTTTTACAATAAACAGGAATGCCAAAAGTCCTAGACATCCAAAAACCTAACCCTAGGAGGTGAAGCGCCAAAAGTCATGTGGGCCCCGTTTGGGTAAGTGAGTACATCAACTTCCCGGGGTCGTAACTTTTGCATACGATCTTCGTTTTAGGAGTGTGATAGCTCGTTGGAAAGATCTATCCGAGAACTACAATGATTAAGACAAAATAGCATCATATATATAATTTCGCGAGAGTAACATACCCAAAAAAACATCGTTTAGGGCCTCAAAATGGCCTCGGAAGTTCAGGACCCAAAAAAACTGCTAAAAATAGTAAATTGCCAAAATTGCCAGAAAACTATTTTGAGCCAGTCGGAAAAGATGGGTGGCCACCGATATCCACCTAGATCAATCCTCCCTCCTTAGGAAGCAATGGTCTCCATTGCGTTGAGTTCCCGAGGGAGAGGGAAAAACGTTTGCTGGATCTGCATCTGGGTGAGCTGCTTGTATTGCTGGAGACGTTGCACTGCTTAGTTTGTGGAAGTTTGTCATGAACCTGTTGAAGTTGAGGTTGTTCAACAAGTCGAGTGACATGAGAGGAAGGTGTGCAGAAGGAATCTTTGTGCTTTGTTGCAACCTTGTCGACCTACTTCTGTTGGATAGAAGGTGCAGGGGGCGAAACTGTAGTGGTTGCAATGTCCTTCTTCTGTTCCCCTTTTGAACAGATTGTGAAGAAGCTAAATTTTGCAGTATGAGATAATACCTTGTGACACTTTTTAGGTGAAACAATAGTTGGAACTACCTCTGGTATTCTGTAGAGATGGCCCCCCAAAGTAACAATGACACTACGGGGTCGAGACTCATAAATAGCATGGAGCTTCCACATATATGGCTGGCCCAAGAGAACATCACAGACATCCAGTGGGGAAACATCACATAATACCTCATCCTTGAAGGGTTAGATGCCGTATGACAATCGACACTGCTGGCTGACACGAAGATCTCATCCTTGGCGAAGCCACCCAATGCTGTATGGTTGTGGGTGTGGTGTTTTCGACAATCCCAACTGTTTGACGACCTCTGCTGAGATGAGGTTCTTCTGGCTTCTGCTATCAACAATA